>JBBPRT010000375.1:0-12668 GCA_038093175.1 Boletus hoseneyae
CGGTCGTGGAGAGCAAGAGGTCTTACGGCGAGATGCGGTGCAAGGTCGCGACCCCGAGACAGCGTGTCCGTACACGTCAACAAGGATGAATGAAACAAGAGTTGCAGCGTGGGTCTGTTCGATTCCTCGAACACGCTCGTGTCGTACATCAGGAATGGCGATTTATCCCGCTGGAGTGAAGACTGCTGCGAAGGAGGAAAGAAAGGAACACTGGAATGTATGTACAAATATTGTACATAGGATCATCGTTAGGACGAACGGTGTGTCATCGAATTCAAGCACAGGTTCAAATCCGTTCCCTGCTTCATCTCAAGGTTTGCGTATGTCAAAGCAGGCCAGAATGTGAGAGATCATGCCAATGAAAAGCACCGAGTGGGCACGTCCTTTGAGTAAGATTAGCACCACAAAATAAAAACGAAATCAGGGAGTCACATACCGTTCTCCCCACCCAAATACCGTCGATTCAACGACTTTCCGTGCTATGGTGCTACCTTCCGTTGTAGCTGAGGATCAAAGTGGATTCGGGAACGCCAGTCACCGAAGACTGGCGGTGACCGCCGCTCTCCCAATATAGACACGCGGTTCATCATCGGTCTCGTGCCAGTGGAGTGGTCGCGTCCAGAGCAAGTTGCTTTTGTGAGATCAATCCAGATGGTGACCAGGGCATGTCTTTTGATGTGGCTTGGGGAATGCAGAAATGGTGTACAAGGTCGGAGGAGCGGAACCACAACACGCGAGAGAACGGTGTCGTTCACATAGTCATTACTACGCTTTGCTAAGGTACATCTATTATGAACCACCGTAGGTCTCACTGTAGTAAATAAATGATGTCAGGGTTCATACGCTACGAACGCGCCTGAAACACCTCAAAGTAAGCCGTATACTCGTCCGGCGTCATGAGCTCCTGGTCCCCCTCGGTGACCTCAGAAAACCTTTTCTGCACACCATTAACTGATCAAAAGCAGATAAGCTGCCACGTATACCAGACATCGAATGCGTAACCCATACCAGATACGGGGGGATCATCGCCACCACGATCAATTCCTGTTTCCTGGTGACCCAACCCATTGAGATCGGGAGGTTCAGGTTCTAGTCTCGCAAACTTCTTCACCGCAGCTGCCTCGTCATCCTGAGAGCGAGACCTTTTTCGATAGCCATTGAGCGCTACGGAGTAATGTTGGTTCGAGTGCTTTGGTTCTTCCTCAGACTCTAGTTCCTCGCTCCCCAGTCCCGATGGTGTGGCTTGAGCAGAAGCTGCGTTTGAGGCAGCCAATGAAGCATAGTACTGTTCATAATCTATCACAGGAGTTACGTGTGTACGGATGGTTAGAATCGTTCAACTTACAATCTGCCTCGGTATTAATTTCTGGCTTGACATCTTCAACTGGCTTTGGAACCTGTGGCAGTCGTGACGAGCCAATAGTGCCTAAACCTTTCAGCGACTCGTCACCAGAAGGTAAGGCAGGTTGTCCGGCCATTGTTCGTGTACTCTCCTGAATACCGAGAGCCGTGAGATCTCCCGAGATAGTACTCTTCAGATGCCACGCAGGAAGAAGGTTTTGTTGTCGTTTCGCTGCTGCCTCTGCATCCCGTTCTTGTCGCCTTGTCGCTTCGTCTTTGTCCATGGACATGACGATCCCAATACCTTCGTCTTGCCGACCAGAACCTGATGATCCGGCAACCTTTAGATTTGAAGACTGACCAGTCTTCTGCTTTTCCGCGTCTCCGACATTGTTTTTGACCCATGATGGTACATCCAATCTGCGAGCGTCATCAGCATAGGATGAGACAGGAGACGGATGTGACTCACGCTGGGAGAATCATGGACTCTGTTTTCCGCAAGCCCTCAATAACAAAGCGCATTGCGCGATTGAAGCGCTGCATTCGATCCTGGCTCCCTCTTACAGATTCCGCATTCTCGTTGTCGATTACTTCCCCATGGCAAATCTCGCAGACGAAGATGAGTTTGGTAAAATCCATGAGTTTGTCGGCCTCCAGCGGTGTATACGATTTTCCACATTGTGGACATATGTACCCCTTGTTGTCTAGTTCCTGTTGGGGAAGCATTGGATGAGGGTGAAACGATTTCGAATTGTCAAGACGGACATTACGTAGACCAGAATCAATGATCCTTCGCATCTCTGCGATTCGCCACTTGACAACATCGCAAAAATGCTTGTAATCTATGTAATAGTATTGCTTGCCCACGGATCTTTGGGCGCCTTCTTTAAGTTCATTCTGACGGTAGCTGGGACAAGATGAAAAACGAGACGAATTTGCAAGGGAGTGGAACTTACACCTGCACGAGACGGTCGTTCCCCAGAACGGCCATCAGCTTGTTCAACTCTTTGGCTTGAAGGCCCATGCGACCGGCCAAATCGTCATCTTTGAGACTGTGATTCACGACATGTCACACGAAGTTGCGAGAAAAACAATGAAAGTGGCATTCAGCAGTTCAGGATGCTCCATGTCTTACTTACACAGGGTGACGAGCAAGCTGGTCCAAGATGATGATATATTTTGGCTCGTAAAATCCACGTGCGACGTGCTGAACGAGGAGACGGAGTGTCTCTTGTTCTTCCTTGGTGGCCATCCCACACACCGCGCAGAAACTGCGTCCAAAGAGCCGCGTATGGCCTTTTACGCGCAAGTGTCTTGCGAATGGTAGCCTTGCGTCGAACGGTGTCGGTAACAAAAGACAAGGTAAAACCGGTTAACAGTTTTGGGAACGACCCGGTCCGCTGAGTCAGCCTACCCTACTCACCTCCGTCTGATGGTAAGAGATTAGCGAACTGACTATCCACCGACTTGATGCTTTCGTGTAGCCCCCGAGACCGAAAAACCAGAATCCGTCCGGCCTTGGTCGAGCGATCATCAACCGAAAAGTGAAAGATGCCCGTCAGAGGCAGGAATCAGGCCTTGTATGCCCCTTGGACTATCCAGGCCGTGGCTCTCTATTCACCGAATCATAGTATACCACGGATTTGGACTCGACATCTCGTCTGAAATCTGTTACCCAAGAACGCGATCTCGACGAGTTCTTGAGCACCGCCCAGTTGGCTGGCACCGAATTTACAGCCGGTACGGGGAGATTGATCCATACTCTCTTTCTTCCCGACAGCTCATCCGAGTTACGTGGCAGAGCGCCGCAACACCAAAATCATACAATCGGTATCCACTCAGAACCCCTACCTACTCACAGAGGCCGAGGAACAATCCACGATCATAAAACACCAGGCCAACAAGCAACGTCTCCGAGTTCCGAGAAGACCCCCTTGGACGAAAACGATAACGAGTGCCCAACTAGATCGACAGGAAAAGGACGCATTTCTGGAGTGGAGGAGAGGGTTGGCCAAGTACGTGCATTCCTCTCGTCTGGCTGTGGTAGGCGGCTATTTATCGACTGTACCGTCGATAGGCTACAAGAAGACGAAAAGTTCCTCCTTACTCCTTTCGAGCGCAATATCGAAGTATGGCGTCAGCTCTGGCGTGTTCTCGAGCGCTCCCATCTCGTGGTGCAGATCGTCGACGCACGCAATCCTCTAAAATTTCGATGTGAGGATCTCGAGTCTTATGTGCAAGACGTAGAGGGTGCAGAAGGTGAGGCTGGGACTGGGAAGGGGTTGAGGAGGAGCTTGTTATTGTTAAATAAAGCCGATCTACTGACTGCTACGCAAAGGTAGGCCGCGTCCATCTCGATGTTGTGCGTGCTCACTTTGATTATGGGGCGATAGACGAATTTGGGCAGACTTCTTTGATGGGCAGGGTATCCGATTTGCATTTTTCTCCGCCGCCAATGCTGCTGCTTTGCAACAAGCACGGCGCGAATCCATGGCACAACGTGAAACGGAATCTAGTGCTTCACAACAACGGTCAGATGCCACTTTGGATCAACAAGGGCCAAACTCGAATGCGACTGCGGAAACGGAGTCTTCGTCCGACTCGGACGGCCCTCATACACCGGACGAAGAAAACGATGCACCGCCAGATTCTGATATTGAGCCAGAATCCGACGAGGAGAGGTTTAAATATATGCCTACAGAAGAGGATACACCCGATGGACAGGATCCGAGGACGAAGGTTCTTAGCGTATTAGAACTCGAAGGTTTATTCGTCTCTGCTGCACCCGATCTCTCTAGTGCGCGACACTTTCTGTTTCCTATTGAACTGCTACCTGAAGGCGACATTCTAGGTTTTAAAGGTCCCTCGGGCGAACCACCAGCAAAACTCGTAGTTGGCCTCGTTGGTTATCCCAACGTCGGGAAATCGAGTACGATCAACGCCCTCCTCGGGGAGAAAAAAGTCAGCGTCTCCTCTACACCAGGCAAAACCAAACATTTCCAAACCATTCACCTCTCTCCCACTATTGTCTTGTGCGATTGTCCGGGTCTAGTTTTCCCTCAATTCGCAACGACAAAGGCAACACTGGTCTGTGATGGTGTGTTACCCATTGACCAAATGCGAGAACATACGGGACCAGTTACGCTTGTCGTGAAGAGGATACCCAAGGATGTTCTGGAAGCATTGTATGGTTTAACTATCAAGGTAGGAAGCATCGAGGAAGGTGGGGATGGGAATGTGACGGCGGAGGATTTGTTGGTTGCTTACGCCAGTATGTGTTGTCTTTCAAGCATCTGACCGCCCCACTGAAGAGTGTATGCTCGCTGGGCAGTCGCACGAGGATTTATGCGTTCTGGGCAGGGCAATCCAGACGAAGCAAGAGCGGCGAGATACATTCTCAAAGACTATGTGAATGGCAAACTCCTATTCTGTCACTCGCCTCCGGGAACGTCAGAGAAGTCGTTCAACGAACGGACGCACGAGCTGTCGCTTCTCCGCGCGGCAGGAAAGAAACGAGCACCTGTTACGCGTGTCGTGAAAGGTGCTGATACCTTTGTTGCTCCCGTCCCTGCCCCATCGTCTATTATGTCATCGGATCACGATTCCATTTCGACGACGCAAGCGAGCGGTGCGAAATCGCTCGCACTGGACAAGGAGTTTTTCGCGCTCAATGCATCGCTCTCGTCACGTCCATTCGTGCAAGGATCTGCACGGCATGGACAGGAATTCGCGAGGGGCAGGTTATATCCACACCAGAATATAGTAGCAAATGATGGCACACTGCTCGGGCCAGGGAGGGCTGCTGTGGTAGGGGGAGAGGGATTTGGGAAGAAGCATCACAAGAAAGAAAAGCGGGTGAAGCAGAGGAGTGGAAAAGGATACGATTGACCAAGACTACATGAGATTACTCGTTCCATGTCAGAATGTCTCGATCATCCTCTGAATCGTGGTCGCGTTTCCGGTGGAGCATAACGCGCTCGCGAGACGGAAACAGTCTGTGACAGTCTTCATGACGGTGTCAGACTTGCGACGAGAGGTTTGGCGTTGGACAATACCTTGAAATGCACAGATAAAGATGGGCGTTCTGTGTGAGATTAACGTCGCTCTAGGAGATCGTGGAAGCAGACGTACTCTGTGGGAGATGTCACCCAGCCATGGCCCGCATCGACGTCTTTCTGGGTGGTCGTCGCTGAAGAAAAAGTTGTGCACGTAAACGATAGAGATATCGTTGCTCACTGTCTTGTGTTGTGGGCCTCGACTTGAGTACCGACGGCAGTCGTGGTCCAGTAGACATGTCGAGTCGTGTTAAGCGCCTCACGCGGGTCGGTTTAACGCGGGACTTTGTTCAATGCCTTCTTTCTAGTACTTCCATGACATCGACCGGGACATGGGCGCTGACATTTTTTCACCAATTACCCTCCCATGCAGCGGTCGCACGATGAACAACAGGTTGACAAAGGTTTGTGCAGTTCTACGTTACTTTGGCGCCGCTCGTGATACCACCTCTAGGTCGCCTTGTACGAGCACCTGTCAAAAGTGTATGGCGGCCCTCCAAACAGATACCACATGGGTCTCTACACCGAATGGGCAAAATACGACTGGGGGATGATCATCACTGGTAACATCCAAGTTTCCCAAGATCACCTCTCAATGGGGCGTGATATCGTGGTCCCTGAAGTGCTCAACGAGGAGTCGTTGGCCCCGTTCAAAAAGCTGGCGCAAACAATCCATGCAAAGGACTCGAGTGAACGATCAACACGCCCGTTGGCTGTCATGCAGCTCTCTCATGTCGGTCGTCAGTCTCCAAATTTCCTTGGTGGTCGTAAACTCGGTGTTCCTCCCATGGCGCCAAGTCCCGTTCGGCTTGGATCGAATAAGCGTGTGCGGTCGCGCGACGGTGTTACTTCTCTGGATGCACAGCATACCCCGCACCCATATTTGCGTGCACTGTTCCAGCAACCCCGGGAAATGACTCTTCATGATATCAAGCAAGTGCAGCAGGCATTCATTAGGGGCGCATTAACTGCTCTCGAGGCCGGGTTCGATGGAGTTCAGCTTCATTCTGCACATGGGTGTGAGTAACTTCGTAGCGTTGTTGAATAGGTATTCAGTACCCCACCAGATCTTCTTGCCCAATTTCTCAATCCCAGGGTATCTCCTGAAACGTTTTATCACGAGTGTCACCGCGACTGACATCTCATACTTCATAGAGCAATGTTCGTCGAGACGAATATTCGTTCGGATCGGAGAATGCACTCCGTATGATGCGTGAAATTGTCGAGGGCATCCGTGCCGTTGTCCCAAAAAGCTTTGTTATTGGCGTGAAAATTAACTCTGCGGATTACGTGGAATCAGGCGAAAGGCCCTCAGACGAAAGAGTATTGAAAGAGGCGCAGCGCGCCCTCGATCACGTACGCGCAATCGCGCTCTGGGGGATGGTTGACTTCATCGAGATAAGTGGGGGTGATTACGAATCGCCGGGTGCGTACCGATGATAGCGTTCGAGCTCCAAGACTCATCTCAGTCGTAGATTTCATGTCTGCAAAGGCAACGAGTCCTCGACAGGCCTTTTTCGCTCAGTTTGCACAGAAGGCGCGGGAATGCCTGAGGACGAACATTCCGGCAGGAATCAATGTTCCTCTGATTCTCCTTACAGGTGGTCTTCGCTCACCGGCACACCTTCAGAATGCGTTGGATGCTGGTCACGCTGACCTGCTCGGGGTCGGGCGAGGTTCGATTTTGCGTCCTGATATACCAGCACTTTTACGGCAGAGAATACTCGATGCTGTTACGAGTGGTACTTCGATCGCCTTGGACGACGAACCGTTCGCGCATGAGCCCGACGGTGACTTATGTCTGCCATCTTGGGTCCCCCAGATCCCGCTTGTTGGTGCGAGCGTTAGTCTGGCGTGGTACAATGTTCGCATGCGAAAGATAGCGGTATCCCAGCTTGAAAAGAGGGCGGATGGCGCAGTACTTCCTGCACCCCTACCAACATTTGGGATGACCGGGGTGGAGGCCATAGTGCGGATGTGGATATGGCTGGAATGGCATGAGATCATTGGAACGTTGTCGGTCTGTTGCGTGGGTGTGCTGGTGTACCATATGACTAATGGCTTCTACATAGGTGACGTGATACCTACGACTGCTGTGTAGTGTTCTACCGTCCCATCTGCCATATCAGTGGATATACACACCCACGCTTAATTCAGGAGGCCTCTCTCCGAGAAAAGTCCGATGAAAGAAGCATAGCAGTGAGATATTGACCTCCCCGGGAAATCGTTGTCGGATGTCCGGGCCATCCGCTGGTCTTTGGTATAAAGATCCCCCCAATTCTTTCAGTTGTGCTCATTGCTTTCACTGTCATGCCTGCAACAACCTCTGTCAAGTTGAACACCGGGGCCATCATGCCTACGGTTGGGCTCGGTACGCTCACCTTCCCAGCCTTCTCGTTTGAATCTAATGACCCTGGTGTAAAAAGGAACCTGGAAGTCACAGCCCGGCCAAGTCGAGCATGCCGTCGAGCTCGCTCTCAAGAATGGTTACACGCACATTGACACCGCCACTGCATATGAGAACGAGAAGGAGGTTGGCCAGGGCATCAAAGCATCTGGCGTACCAAGAGAGAACATCTTCTTGACAACCAAGTTGTTCAACGACTCCCAGAAAAGAGCCCAGGAAGCATTGAATTACTCCTTGAAACAGCTTGACACACCCTACCTTGACTTGTGTAAGTGTATTGTCGACCAGCCGAGTTCGTCCATGAAAGTAAGATTGACTTCTAATTTACAGGGCTGATGCATTGGCCTGCACCCATGACGAGGGATGCATCTGGTAAATTGGTGGCTGACAAGAGCCACGATTGGCTTGATACGTGGAAGTCAATGGAGGATATCTATCTCGCTAACCGTGACAAAGTGAAAGCTATTGGTATGTATAGACTGATTAGTGACTACCTACCTCTCTAATGTATTTTCTTCAGGTGTCTCCAACTTTTCCGTGGAATACCTCGAAAGACTTCTCAAGGTCGCCCGGGTCGTACCTGCTGCCAACCAGATCGAACTTCACCCGTATGCAATCTAACGTTTCAACAATTGACTTTGTTTAATCCCCGCACAGTTCTTGCCCTCAGAAAGACGTCGTCGAGTACTGCATCAAGAACGGAATCATCATCACCTCCTATTCGCCCTTGGGGTCTGACAATTCTCCCCTCCTCACGAACCCCGTTGTCAGCAAACTTGCCGGGAAGTACGGCGTCCAGGCTGCTAACATCCTGATCTCGCTCCAGGCAAACAAGCAGTTCCATACTGGTACGCATCTACTTTTGCGACGAGAACCGCGACTCACTCCTGTGAAAACAGTCCTTCCCAAGTCTGTCACCAAGTCCCGTATCCTGAGTAAGTCGACCAACGATTCGGACACCCAACTTTCAGCTGATCGTTGCCGTAGACAATGGCAAGATCATCGACCTTACGGAGGACGATATCGCAGAACTTGAGGCGATCGATAAGACACATCACTTCCGCGCCTGCCATCCGTCCTGGACCGGCTGGGGCGGCCTTGGTTTCCCAGACTGTCAATAAGCGTGTATAAAACATTGGAGTTCAGAGCGATATATAGCAGCATGTATCAATAACATGGAAATTGGAGTAAAGTTAGACCATACCAGGTGACATTCGGCCCTGAGCCCGAATTCGAGTATAAATAACTTGGGATATCATTGAGTGTCGCGAGGAAGGACTATAAAGACTCGGTAGTGGAAAGAGGTTCTGAACTGTTATCTGTCACCTCGAAATCACTACCGCCAATATGCCTGCTACCACCACCGTCAAGCTCAACACGGGGGCAATAATGCCTACCGTTGGTCTTGGTGAATGGACACCCCTAAATCGTTCGCAACATTTTGCTGACCAAATTATCTTCCAACAGGTACCTGGAAGTCCAAACCAGGCCAAGTCGAACACGCTGTGGAGTTTGCATTGAAGAATGGGTACCGACACATCGATACTGCCGCTGGTTACCAGAACGAGACTGAAGTCGGCCAAGGCATCAAGGCATCTGGAGTCCCGAGGGAAGAGATCTTCTTGACGACGAAGCTCGATAACCCCGACCAAAGGAATCCGGCAGCAGCTCTCGAGTCCTCGCTCAAGAAGCTCGATACTGCTTACATTGACTTGTGTACGAAATCGCTTTTCGCATTTTCCACGCAAAATGCTTACACGACGTCCAGGGTTGATGCATTGGCCAGCCCCTATGACACGGGATGGGAAGGCCGACAAGGGGCATGATTGGCTTGACACATGGAAAGCAATGGAAAACCTCTACTATGCTTACCCAGAGAAACTGAAGGCTATTGGTGAGTAAAGGACGTTGCCAGCTTGGAGGAATATCGCTCACGTATGTCTGTTGTTAGGTGTCTCGAACTTCTCTGTGGAATACCTTGAGCGACTTTTGAAAGACGCCCGCGTTACTCCTGCGGTGAACCAAATCGAACTCCACCCGTAAGTTTTTGACAGCCATTGGTATGACCACAAGCATGATGTAGTATCCGGAAGGTCTTGCCCACAGCATGATGTCGTGGAATACTGCCAGAAAAAGGGAATCGTGTTGACAGCGTACTCACCACTAGGTTCCGACAACTCTCCTTTGTTGAAAAACGAGGTGGTTAGCAAGATCGCCACCAAATACGGTGTCTCGCCTGCCAACGTATTGATCTCCTTGCACGCCAACAAACCTCTGCACACAGGTGCGAGTGATCGTGGCACTCCTAGCAATACCTCCCTAATTTAGCTCGCCTTGTAGTGTTGCCCAAGTCGGTGACGAACGAGCGTATTCTCAGTAAGTAATCGGCATCCTTCAAACCAGACGAGCGTCGACTTTGTGCACAGGCAACGCAAAGATCATCGACCTGACTGAAAAAGACATCAATGACCTGCACGAGATTGACAAGACACACCACTTCCGTGCTTGCCACCCCGCTTGGACTGGTTTCGGCGGTCTCGGGTTCCCTGATTGCAATTAGATTGGGATACGTCGAAATAGCCTTGAGAGCGGAAATATGCAATCCATTAGTCTTCATAAGTGTGATCTTTGGCAAGTAGCGCTGAGTTGGCGCGCGGGATACTTCATGTCCGATGACTGGTTCAGGCAAGGTTGGGCCTGTTGCTGCGACCGGTGACCTTCCATCCAAGCTTTCCATGTTTTGCCTGCTACCGAATAGTGCTACCACGAGGATCTCGTGCGAGGCAAATGTGGAATGTGATCCAAGGTTGACATGACTTTAAATTTGGGATGCTAGTAGTAGTCGTAGTATAAGTAGTAGACGTAGTCCTCACATTCAGGCGCAATGTCGACCCTTCCTCGCACGACGACGCCAGCTTCTGCTCGAATACCTGGGTTTGATCAAAGACCTCGCACCGATCACGACTTTGATGCTGGGATAAACTCATCCACCGCATGGGCAGAACATCTCGATCGAGGTACTCTCTCCGACGACGAGCCTGCTGATCATCTAGATGTATACGGACAACGCGGATTGTCTGCGCGCGCACTGTACCAGTTCGGAGGCAAGGCAGAGTTCAGGGAGCTCACCGTCGAAGCAGGGGACAGACTCGAGGTTCTAAAGCAAGACGTCGGAGATGGATGGAGCCTCGTCAAGACCGTGGATGGAAAAATCGGTTTATTGCCCACAGCTTATTACACGGTAGGTGGGATACGACGCTGGCGACGGTCCCAAACTGATGTCCTACCGTTCAGCACACCATCAATTTCCTCTCTTCCCCAACTGACACCCACCAAAAAACGAGGGAGCCATCCACCGACACTGTCACGCCTCGTTCGTCTCCCGAGGGAAAATCTGAATTAGAGCTCTCTCAGATCCTTCCACAGACCACAGGAGATTGGCCGAACGTCTTTCCAAGTTTCCGCCAGCGATTACTCGGTGGAAAGACCATCAATCGATTCTCCGCTTTCGTTACCAGCGGTGCGGAGGAGTGGGTCCTCAACGGCGCACCAGATCCTGAAGATGAAGATGAACCCGCAATTCCTACCCCTCCTTCTCATAGCCGCTTTTCGACGACAGATTCCATCGCGGAAGACACTCGACTCAACAGGCTGGGTATCGGAGAAGCCGATAGACATTATGTAGACGAAGGCCCAGCTTGGCAGCCCAAAATTCCCGGATTCCGTGTTTTGGTTCATTCCCCATCGAAGCGGTCATCAGGCCTTTCCAGTGCTTACACCGTGTACAACGTCACCTCTCTTGTCCAGCCGTCCGAGCACAAAGAACCCGGTGATGAAGCTGTCCGTTCGGGCTCCCCTGTGTACATCACCGTCCAGCGGCGCTTTTCGCACTTCGTCGTTCTTCATACCGCGCTACTCAGACGACTTCCCGGAATTGCACTACCCCCCTTGCCCGAGAAGCAATACGCAGGTCGATTTAATGCTGCATTCGTCGAAGCTCGACGTGGAGACTTGGAACGGTACCTCGACCGCATTGTGCGGCACCCAATCGCGCGTTACGCAGAAATAGTCACGTCCTTTCTTGGTTGCGAAGATGACCTGGTGAGCGGTCCCTTGGCAGAGAGTGGGGTTAAGAACCTGCTCAATATCCCCCATGCTCCTTTCTATGCAAGGAGTGGAAACGGCTGATGCCACAATTCTTATCAATGCCTGCTGCAGGACCATCGTTCTTTGCGCACGTCTTTCATCCGGCATTCAATGTCGACGCTCATGATGCCTCAGAGGCAATTGAGAAGTTTGACAACCATGTGCGGGCCGTCGGAAAGGGTGTGCAGGGGTTGAGGAACACGTTCCATCGAGTGAGGGAAGCGCGGATTGGTGGGTTCTCGCTCGACCCGGTATACACATTTATATGGCTCACAAACATATGCGTACAGAGATGTCCAAAGCTGAGCGCCTGCTCTCCTACTCCCTCCTGTCTCTTATTACTGCAAAACCATCATCATCCGCACCGGCTGTTGGCGCAGTTGAGGAGGAAGAAACAACAACTCATCAGCTGCAGGGTCTTCTGAATAATGACGGTGCTTGGTGTTGGCGCGACGATTGTCAAGGTACAAACCCGACTCGTCGTGATCCTCACAGGTTGATAACGTCACAGGTAGATTGTCTTAAGCTCACGAAGGGGGTTCAGAAGACTGCAGAGACATTGCAGAGTGTAGCGGATCTGTACGATGATCACGTCAGTGTCAAATTATGCATGTGTAACCCTCCTCCGCTCAAGACTGCCGTAGGCCAGGAGAAGACAGCTTGCGACTCACGAAGCTCTTAAGAGTGTCGCCCATCCCTACATGACATATCAGGTGTAT
>JBBPRT010000376.1:0-12615 GCA_038093175.1 Boletus hoseneyae
CCCTCCAACCGGGCTGTGTACCGACCTCAGTAAATCGGGGCTCATGCTGAGGTCGGGTAGGGAGATTTTGCCGTTCAAGGCGCATGTAGTTAAATTTTTTGCCGATCGTGTCGGCCTCTAATTGCCATGATGACAATGTGTCTTCGATCGCGGGTATGCGCATGGAGAGCTGGAAGTAAATATTGTAGTCCATGCATTCCTTATATAGACGAAGGGCAGTGGCGTCTGTTTCGTCGATATCTGCGTCCTTGCGCAACAACTCGAATTGCTGCGTGAAAATCTCAATAGGAAGACTACCTGTTATAGTTCAGGACCTTACGCTACGTACTTTCATTTTCCTTCATCATATCAGACTTAGTCGATTTCACTTTCGCAGTCACGTGACCAAGTCACCTGACTTACCCCTTTTTAGATCACGTGACATTCTGCTCTTCCTCGTCACGTGACCTCACACGTGACCGTGGGACAACACGTGACTCGAGTCTAGACCCGGTCCAGACTCTCGTCTTATCTATGATGTCACGCCTCACGGTTACCTTGCGTTTCCCTCATGTTTCCTTATCATTGACTTTCCCTCACCGGCCCTCAACTATTTAGGACTCAGACGACCTACCCTAAACCACCCTAATATCATATATATACCATTCCCTCTCGTCGTCTTTTCCTTAGTCCTATTCACTTGTCTACTCTCCACTTGGGGCCTGGACTCTTGTTTACCACTCTTGTTCTCTACCATTGCACTTAGCCGTCTCATCCTCGTAATCGGATGCTACGTCGTTTCTTTGTTTCAATCCCAACGTCTACATTCACCATCATCCTCATCGTTGTCTACGACACCGACACGTCCTCCGTCGTCTCCATAAGTTCACGCGTCCAACCTATATACTAGGTTGTACTTGTTCAAGTCTTGGTTCCGTTTCACTACCTTGTCGTAACGAACAAAGCTTAAGGTAGGCTTCCTGTTTGAGAACCTCGATGCGGAAGAAGTCCTCGATTTCTTTTTTCAGCGTTGACCAAGCGGGCCACGCCAGGTGTCCGTTTAGGAGTTCCTCCGCATTAGCCGCATATTTCTCCATTGTGATGCGGGCAAAGTTCTCGGCCTTGCCTGTCATGCGGAGAAGGACGGCTGCCGATTTTTGGCAGTTGTCCAGTTCGTCGTGACACTGGACCCACGTGTCGATTTTTACCCACCAGGTGCGGAAGGTGTTGCGGTTACCGTCCCAGGTACCGGGCTCGGCAATTAGTTTGGAAGGGAGGCGGGTAGAGCTGAAAGGTATGTCGGGAAGGGGCTCGCCATCCACGTCAACACGAGGACGCGGAAGCGGTGCGGCTTGTCCTTGTTGAATCAAGAGGCGCAACGTCTCGTTCATTAATTGCATGGCGTTTATGACGTCGCGCCATGTTGGACTGTCGGGTTCGGCAGTCATCCTTGGTGAAGAGGGAGGGATGGATGGAGAGGAGATGTCTAAGCTAGATACCGTGCAGGGCGGCGAAGTGTCGATCGGGGACGTAATCGTGAAAGGTTGTTGGCTTCTTCTGCACAGATGTTACGGGCGTTTCTTCCGAAGGTGCGACAGTGGCGAGGACGACGGGCGGGGCGAGGTGCTGGAGCGGGTGTGGGAGTACGGGGGTGATAGATGGAATCAATTGGAGAGGGAGAACGGGAACAACGAAGTTCTTCTGGGAGAGGGGATTCACGTGCAGCTACAACCGGGCCCAGTAGTTCGTCAATAATGAGGTGACGGGGCTCGGGAGACGGTACACGTGAAGGAACGGGGGTGTAATCGTCGTTGGGGTCAATGTTCAGGAAGTCGCCTAGACTGACCAGGTAGTTGGCGGAGTGCTGGTTTTCGATTTCCAACAAGTAGTTGGCGGGTGGCGGTGTTTGTGTGGGTTGTGTGGCGTAGTGTCTGGCGAGGATCTCCTGGCGACGTTCGTATCGGCTCAGGTAGTGAGTGCGCATAAACGATGAGAGGATAGGAACATAGCGAGGGTTTGGACAGTCCTATTCAAGTGAAACCGTTTGAGAACCTGAACAAGTACAACCTAGTAAATAGGTTGGACGCGTGAACTTATAGCGACGATGGAGGATGAGTCGGTGTTGTAGACAACGATGAGTATGATGGTAAAGGTAGACGTTGGGATTGATACAAAGAAATGACGTAGCATCCAATTACGAGGATGAGGCGGCAAGAAGTGCAATGGTAGAGAAAAGAGTAGTAATCAAGAGTCCAGGCCCCAAGTGGAGAGTAGACAAGTGAATAGGACTGGGGATAGATGACGTAGAGGTACGGTTTATATATGTAAAATATGAGAGGTTTAGGGTAGGTCGTCTGAGTCCTAAATAGTTAAGGGCCGGTGTGAGAAAGAAGAAGATAAGAGAACATGAGGAAAATGCAAGGTAACCGTGAGGTGTGATGTCATAGATAAGACGAGAGTCTGGACTGGGTCTAGACTCGAGTCACGTGCTATCCCATGATCACGTGTGAGGTCACGTGACAAAGAAGAGCAGAATGTCACGTGATCCTGAAAGGGGTTAAGTCATGTGACTTGGTCACGTGACTGCAAAAGTGAAAACGACTAAGTCTGATAAGATGAAGAAAAATGAAAGTACGCAGCGTAAGGTCCTGAACTATAACAATGAGCCTACATGGCAAAAAACCAGGATTCTTGGGCATCAATGCTAAAGATGGCCCAATTTGTGCACAACAATGCTATCACAACAGCAACAGGAACTTTGCCATTTGCCATAACACGTAACTATTCACCTTGCATGGGATCAGAACCCACAGTCTCCACTATAACTTCTGGGGGTCGTTCACTAAAACCCTTGGTCACTCCCATGATGAAATCAAAGCGATACTTCAGAAAACATGCGACTGGATGTCACACGCACAAGAATCCTGGCGCTCTAATGCCCCCACGTATTCTATTGGTGATCTTGTTTGGCTCTCCATAGATCACCTCTCCCTTCCCTATCCTGCTCATAAACTTACATAAAAGTTTATTGGCCTCTACCATATCTCTGCCATCCTCCCTAATGCCATCATCCTCATCCTTCCATCCACCGTATCCATCCATCCACCGTATCCATCCATCCACCGTATCTATCCATCCTACTGTCAATATTTCTTGCGTTAAACCCTATAAAGCCCCACTAGCTAGGCAAAATGTATATAAACCCAATGCCATTACTGTGACAGAAGATCGTCACAAAGAATATGAAGTGGACTATATCATCCAATCATGACTTTACCATAGAAAATTACAGTATCTCATCTATTGGAAGGGATGGGATGAGGTGGATTGCACCTGGGAACCTGCTGTTAATCTCAAACACGCCCAAGACACTATCAATGACTTTCACATAGCTCATCCCATGGCTCCATACTGTTATAGTTCAGGACCTTGCGCTGCGTATTTTCACTTTTATTCATCTTATCGGACTTAGTCGATTTTCACTTTCGCAGTCACGTGACCAAATCACCTGACTTAACTCTCTTTAGGATCACGTGACATTCTGCTCTTCTCCGTCATGTGACCTCACACGTGACCGTGAGACAACACATGACTCGAGTCTGGGCCCAGTCCAGACTCTCGCCTTATCTATGATGTCATGCCTCACAGTTATCTTGCGTTTCCCTCATGTTCCCTTATCTTTTTCATTCTCACACCGGCCCTCAAGTATTTAGGACTCAGACGACCTACCCTAAAGCACCTTAGTATCATATATATACCGTACCCTCTCGTCATCTTTCCCCAGTCCTATTCACTTGTCTACTCTCCCTAGGGGGCCTGGACTTCTGACTACCACTCTATTCTTCTTACTTGCATTTGCCGAACTCATCCTCGTTAACGGATGCTCTGATATTTCTTTGTCTCTATACCAACAACGAATTCCACTATCGTCCTCGTCGTCGTCTACGACACCTCCTCGTCCTCTGTCGTCTCCATAAGATCACGCGTACACCCTATAAGTTAGGTTGTACTTGTTCAGGTTCTCTTCCGGTTTCACATACCCTATTCATGGGATCTCTCCAGACCAATTTATATCTCTATTCTCTCCATTCGGTCCCTCCTATTCAGAATTCACCAACTTGAGACTGGATCTTGAAGCTGGTGAATGGGGGGTAGTGTTATAGTTCAGGACCTCACGCTACATTTTCATTCTTCTTTCAATCATCATACTTAACATATTTTCACTTTCACAGTTACATGACCAAGTCACATGACTTACCCCTTTTCTAATCACATGACATTCTGCTCTTCCTTGTCATGTGATCTCTGCATGTGACCTAGAGGCCAGACCCAGTTCAGACTCTCGTCTTATCTATGAGGTCATACCACATGGACACCTTGCCTTCTATGCATGTTCCTTATCTTACTTCTTTTCTTCCATCTCTTACACCAGCCCTCAATCAATTAGGACTCAGACAACCTACCCTACACCCCCTTACTTACATATATAAACAGTATCTCCACATTGTCTATTCCCCAGTCCTATTCATCTGTCTAACTCTCCCTTGGGGGCCTTGGACATTTCAATACCACTCTTCCTACTCTGCATTTGCTGACTCATCCTCATTACTGGATACTATACGTTCTTACTATGTTTATTCCTATTGCCAATCAATACATCATCATCACCATCTTTGCCGACCTTGAAGAATGTTGGCTCCTCGTAACAGTCTCCCTCATACAATGTGTTTTCCCAGTTGTACTTGTTTAAGGTTTCCATCTGGTTTCACAGATTCAAATGGCTCTGACTCAGATGAGTCTGACGAGATAGAATGCCATGTTCAAGCAGCATATTACGTTTCTTTCTTTTTCCTTGTACTTCTTTCTTCAGATGAGGACCAACCTCACTGACACATATACTGGTCTTATGCTTGCCTTATTCTTGGATTCATACTTGGCCATTTAGGCCCTGTCAAGTATTCCTCACCTTGCTTACTCATTGTTGCTTACTCTTTTATCAATGCTGTTGCATCGCTTACTTAATTTCTATTGTTAACTCCACTGACTAATCGTTCTCTCCATTTCCATTCTATTCCAACCAATTAGTCATCACCTCTTGGCCTTAGTATATAAACCCTTGATACCCACATGTATTTCCCCATGCTAGTCTTACCTGAACTCCTACCTGAGTTCCTAGCTTCAATACATTGTTTCTGCCTCTCTTTGTCCCTGGACTTCTTTAAGTCATCGTCCTACTTCTGAGTGGACGCTCTTGTTGAAATGGCCAACCTCTTACCAATGGAGCAAGCGCTTGCTAGACAAGTATAAGCCTTAGGACTGGTATGAAGTTGGGAGAACTCCAAGAGAACAAGACTGAGGTTCTCTGGAGTGGCAGTGAGCCTTATATACTATCCTACTGTGTGTGTACATGTTTGGTGTCTAGAACTGTATAGTACCTATATAAGGATATACCCTTGACCCATGGCGCAAGGCTATGCTATAAGGCAGTGCCAAATGCTGTACAAGCTGTGTTTTGCTGTGTGGGCTGTGTGAGGCTATGAGCAGAAATGAAGGAGGCTATGTAAGGCTGTGGGCCATGCTGTGTGATATGCGGCTATGATCCAGTACAGCCTTTGGGTAAGATCCATTGGTCTGTGCACAAGTCATGTGACTGGTTCAGGGCAGGCCTTTAGTAGACTTGTAGATGAGCTATGGCAGGCGTAGTTGGGAGATAGGGGCTAGTAAGGAAAGTGGCCATAGCGAGTCAGAAAAAATAGTGAAAAATAAGGGAAAAATAGAGGGATTGTAACACTACCCCTCTCTATGAATCAACTTCCAGGCAATTGAATAGCAAGAGATGGGACAGCATTTCCACAGCCGGTTTGCCGAAGTCAGTAAATAATGACAAGAAGTCATACTGTAGCATGCGGATATGGCGTGGGGCTTTAGGGTGAGAGGCGTGGAAATCGGCAAGAGGTTCCCATGTGCAATCTTCATCAGTGTACTCTTTTCAATGAACCAAATATTCCAGCCAATTGCGGTGGAAGCACAAATCTATCAGATAATCCACTTCATATTCTACATCACGATCTTCCGTAATGGTGACAGGGCCCAGGCAGAATGTGGATTGTCCTGGAAGTGTTTTACAGTAAGGTTTAACCCGTGAGATATTAATGACAGGGTGGATTCGCATAGAGTGGGGAAGATGGAGTTCTAATGCATTGGTTCCGACAAGTTTAACGATTTCATAGGGGCCAAGCCATTTCTCACTTAATTTACGAGAGGCACGGGTAAGGTGGAGATTGGTAGTAGATAGCAATACCTTTTCTCCTAAGGAGTATGATGGTGATGCCGAGCAGTGTTTATCAGCTTGGAGTTTCATGGCATCACATGCTTTGGCCAGGTTGTCCCATGTTTTAGCAAGGACATCATCCATACGTGAGGCAAATTTGTTGGCTGCCAGTGCAGACATAGTGGCTGGTTCGGTTCCCATGCATGGTACGTAAGTGCGTGTTACAGAGAAGGGGGCGCTTTGGGTGGCTGCCTGCTGTTTGGAATTATAGGAGAATTAAGCTATAGGGAGCCAGTCTACCCATTTATCCTGCTGGTCTGATACAAACAGATGGAGGTACTGTTGAAGATCCCTATTCATCTGCTCTGTTTGTCCATTGGTCTGTGGATGGAATGCGGTGGAGAGTCTAGGTGTAATGCCAAGGTGTTTACATAAGTCAGTCATAACTGTAGAAGCAAACTGAGGACTGCGGTCGGAGATGATGCTCCGTGGAAGCCCATGATTCTTCCATATGTGATGAAGGTATAACCAGGCAGTGCCCATGGTAGAAGTGGTCTTATAACATAGTATGAACACAACTTCTTTGAAGAAGCGATCGACTATGATGAGAATGGAATCGTACCCATCAGATAATGGAAGATCTGTGGTGAAATCAACTGAGATGTCTTCCTATGATCTATTTGGGGTTTCAAAGAGAAGAAGCTTTCCAGAAGGAGGTTGATTGGTGCCCTTGAAGCGTGCGCAGCGATTACACTGGTTAATGTAATTTTTAACAAGGGTGGAAAGACCATCCCAGGTATAATGTTTCCTGATAAGGGCAAGGGTCTTCTCTGTTCCAGGATGTCCGATGATAGGTGTGTCATGGTGTAGGTGCACAACTTCCATTCTGAGGTTGTCATAATCTGGTACAAAGATCTGACCTTGATCATTTAGAAGTGTTTCTTCTTCGGTGGATGTCATTCCTTAACTTTCTAGTTTCAGAACTTCGGACTCTTTGAGCATTATGGTGGTGGTTTTAATGTGTGAGAGTAGTTCGTCAGCATCAGTGGCAAAATTGACAGTGGTGGTGGCGATAGATGTTCCTGTAGAGTCAAACCCACTATGTCTGTGATCTGTTTCATCTAGAGAGTCCACCTCGATAACAGGTGGTAGATCTATTCTTTCAATGATGAGCTGAGCTATCCGCCCACCTTCTTTTACTTCAAAGTCGATATCTGAGAAGTTGAAGAGGAGAACCCCTACAGATTCTCAGTAATCGGAATCAACTACTCCTGCTCCCATGTCAATCATATGTTTAGCTGCAAGTCTGCTTCTAGGTGCTATCCTTTCATAAGTGCCTTGTTCCAAGGCAACGGCTATTTGTGTGTCAACTAGAGTTTTCCCATGCCTAGGGACTATTGCTATCTGTGTGCTGTAAAGGTCTAGACCAGCGGCGTACTCACTTCCCCTGGTTGGGAGATGAGTCTTTTCTGAGAGTTTCTTTACCCTAAGGGGGTATATATTGATGACTGTGGCAATATGTTCTTTCAGTATTACTAATACTGCTTTGTTGTCTCCTTCTATTCCTATTGTGTGATCTGCATGTCTAGAGAGCACATCGGCTTTTCCTATTTGGGTGCCTGCTTTGTGTATCCATTTGTAGTTAAAGCGGGTGAGGTATTGTGCCCATTGGGCCTGTCAATGATTGAGATCTTGCTGTTGCATGAACCATTGCAAGTTGGCATGATCGTTCCATATTTCAAACTGGAGTTGTGCTCCTTCTAGATAATGGCATCATTGTTCCAGACTTCTGATCACGCTTAGCATTTCTTTGTCTGCCACTGGGTAATTTTGTTCGTCTGGGGACATAGAGTGGGAAAAGAATGCAATAGGGTGCCATTTTCCATCTTGTTCTATGGAAAGTACAGCACTGGTAGCAAAGTTAAATGTGTTGGTTTCTAAGCAGAACTGTTTGTCTATATCCAGATGGCGAGGATAGGAGCAGTAGTGAATTTCTCTTTAAGTGTGTCAAAGGCAGTCTGTTGATCTGTTCCCCACCTGAATGGGGTGTCTTTCTTAATAAGATCATTCAGCGGGCATGCTACTTAAGCGTAATCCTTGATGAAGCGACGATAGAAGTTGGCGAGGCCTAGGAAGCTCCTTATGTTGCGTACTGTTTTAGGTGTGGGCCATTTGATAATAGCTTTCACCTTCTCGTTATCCATTTGGATCCCATTCCTAGATACTATCATTCCCAAGAATTCTACTTCAGTGACGTGGAAGCTGCATTTCTCAGGTTTGGCGAAGAGATCATTGGCCTCTAGGCAACAGAGGACTTCAAGTACCACTTTGTCATGTTCCTTAATGTCCAGAGATTTGGTGAAGATCATGAGGTCATCAATGTAGACCACCATTACTCCTTCCATATTAGCGAAGATTTCATTCATTATGGTCTGGAATGTGGCTGAGGAGTTACAGAGGTCAAAGAACATGACCATGGGTTCAAAAGATCCACGGTGACATATGAAGGTGGCTTTTCATTCATCACCTTTCTTGATATGGATGTTGTTGTATCCCCATCGGAGATCTATTTTGGTAAACCATTGTGCTCCTTTGAGCTTATCGACTAGTTGGGAGATTAGTAGAAGCGGGTAATTGTTTTTCACTGTATGCTCATTGAGGTAATGGTAGTCCTGCACCATCCATTTATGTCTGTCCTTTTTTGGAACAAAGAAGACAGGTGATGTTTGTTCAGATTTAGAGGGGCGGATATACCCTTTGCTTAGCTGATCGTCTATGAACTCCAACACTTCTTTCTGTTCTGTGGCAGAGAGTGGGATTAAGCAACCATTTTTCAGTTTAAATATGCCTTTGAGATCAATGGCATGATCCCATGGTTTGTGAACCAGCATTTGCTCCAACTCTTTTTTGGAAAAGGTGCTCAAATACTTATAAAACACTTTTAGAATGAGGATTTCTGGTTGAGCTTCTTTGACAGGTTCTTCCTTAAGGGAGTTTATGTGGATCAAGGTATCAATCTCCTTGGATTCAATTTGATGGATAAAGGGGGGTTTTTCCTGGAGTGCCTGACAGGTCCAGGGGTAGCATGTTATATGGACTTTGCCGGTAGGCCAATCTATTTCGGGATTGTGGTTCTTCAACCACATGTACCCGAGTATCAACTGATTCTTTCCTAGATCTGTTACTTCGGCTAAAACCTTTTCCCTATGCCCTTGGAACTCTATGATTAGTTCAGCACAATGGGTAATCAATCCGGCAGAGTTAGCAGATCTGTCTACGTTATAGACGGGGATAGGTCATGGGATAGGTCGTAATGGAATTCAGAGTTTTTGGGCATAAGTGCGGTCAAGATAAATATAGTTGGCGCTGCTGTCTAGCAGCGCTTTGGTGCAAAAATTCTTTCCATTCTTTCTGGGGGTTTTGATGATTATGTCAAGGCGGATATCCCTCAGATCAAGGGTTCTTACATGTGTGGCATCTGGGATTGAAAAAGTGGAAGGGGTATGAACAGAATCAAGTACTGGTGAGGAGCCCTGGCTGAGCTCCAAATCTATTGGAGACCCTGTTAAGCTACACGTTAAATGACAAGAAGGAGAAGGAGGTGAATTAGTAATAGAAGCAACTTGGGCACCCAGACCGCTCAAGTTGCCTTGGCTTTCCCCTTTTCACTAGAAGTTTCTTTGGTTTCCATAGTACGTACTTTCTTTGTTCTAGAACACGATTTCTTGTGATCCCCTTGTGACCAATTACATTCTTTACAGCGGGTGGAAGATTTCTTACAATCCTTGCCAAAATGGCCTGTTCCACCATAGTTGAAGCAGCCAGAGAAGCATTTTTGAGGGTGGTTGAGTGCATTCACCTCTTCTACTTCAGATTCCTGTTCCCATAATGCGTTTACATCCATGGCATTGGGATCTCAATAATTTTTGGGTGAACCGGCACTGGGGCGGAAGAGCGGGTTCTTACCTTTCCTAGTAAGAAAGTGAGTTGTTTCAAGACACTCGCCTATTTCCAATACTCTTTCTAGATAAGTGTCTAGATCTTTCAGAGTTCGATTACCATCCATGATAATGCGATCATGGATTTCTTCTGGGATATTCCTTTCTAGGATGTCTGTGGTATGGGAATATGACATATCAGCTTCCTCGGTTAAGGCTTTGAAGTGATCAACGTAAGTCTTGATACGCATCCTTCTATCGCCGAGGGCGTACTTGTGGTTCCATAATTTCTGTAATATCCAGTCCTCCTTGGCGGTAAGGCAATACTGTTATAGTTCAGGACCTTACGCTACGTATTTTCACTTTTTTCATCTTATCGGACTTAGTCGATTTTCACTTTCGCAGTCACGTGACCAAGTCACCTGACTTGACTCTCTTTAGGATCATGTGACATTCTGCTCTTCTCCGTCACGTGACCTCACACGTGACCGTGGGACAACATGTGACTCGAGTCTGGACCCGGTCCAGACTCTCGCCTTATCTATGATGTCACGCCTCACGGTTACCTTGCATTTCCCTCATGTTCCCTTATCTCTTTCATTCTCACACCGGCCCTCAAGTATTTAGGACTCAGACGACCTACCCTAAAGCACCGTAGTATCATATATATACCGTACCCTCTCGTCGTCTTTCCCCAGTCCTATTCACTTGTCTACTCTCCCTTGGGGCCTGGACAATTGTTTACCACTCTTCTTCCATATCTTCTCTCTGCCGCCTCATCCTCGTTATCGGATGCTCCGTTACTTCTACGTCTCTATTCCCACTTGCAATTCCACTATCGTTCTCGTCGTCGTCTACGACACAACTACGTCCTCCGTCGTTTCTATCAGATCACGCGTGCACCCTATTTACTAGGTTGCACTTGTTCAAGGTTCCATCCGGTTTCAAATACTGTTTCTCTAGATCAGTGACTAAGGTTTTCCATTTGTATGCCTTCCCTTTCTCGAGGCGGGAATGGGCAAAGGTGAGACCGGTGTTTTCTCCTAGACGAGAGAGTACTGCTACAATGGCTTCATAGGAGTTTGCAGATACCAAGTCAGAGTTTAGAGCTAGCCATGTTTTCATTTTTAGCCACCAGTCCTTAAACTTAGAAAGTTCACCCTTGAATTCACCCGGATCAGTGAATATTTCAACTTTCTTAGAGATTCTCACATTAGGCGGCAGTGGAATTGATGGTGGTTGTGGCAGTGTGATAGCTTTTAGCTGTGCTTCTAGATTTAGAATGGCTTGGTTTACTCCCAAGAAGGTGTTGGAGAGAAGGATGAGCTTAGCGGTATCATCTGGCATGGCTAGAAGATCAGTCAGGAGCTGAGCAGGATTATATGGTGCGGTAGCCATATTGGGCAGGTAATGAAAATAGATTTAGACAGAAGAGGGAACCATAGATTTGTACAGAATGAAGAAGTGATTACTTAATGGAGGCCTAGGATCTCAGTATTGGAATTTAAGTCCCAATCTTGTACATCAGTATGATGGAGCCAATCAGTAGCAAGTCCACCTGGTTGAAGCAGGGCTAAGGCGCTATCAGGAGTTTCTAGAAGAGGTACGGAAAAAGAAGAAGAAGATTCAACTAAATAAAGGTGAGGGGTGTGATGCTCTTCTTCGTACGTTTGTATGGCATTTCGTGTGAAGATGCAACCGGCTAGGTTAAGAAGCGAAGAGAAGTTTACATTGTTAAGTACCCAATCTGCCCATTCAGGGTTAGAGGGTTTTGGGCCCGCTGGATCCTCCCATGCGAATGTGTCCCAACCTGCTGGACTCCACTCATTGGCAGCTGTGTCCCAATCTGCGTTGTCTCCTTTTACGCATTCTGTGGCGTCAGTAGGATTAGCGTGTTCAGAGATTCCGAATTTGAAGTGGTGAGTGTTATACAAGATGTGGAATACAAAAACTTCCCCTTTGGGGACAGTCCAGATGATGATGAAGACGAGGAAGGCAAGGGCAGGGAGGAGAGTGAGACGGACGATGGAGGCAGGGAGTGGATTGACATAGAGGGCGACGATGGCAATGATGAGGGCAGTTTGGATGAAAATGCTCATTTCTTAGGAGAGAGAAGTTTGTTGCATCATTCAAGTTGATGAGCCCTCTTAAGTAGTTTTCCGTGAGCGGATTTAGGGTGGAACACTGACTTTGTTATCAGACGAGCTACGATACTTACGATTACACTCGGACTCACTTACGAATGGTTTACTACAGACTCTCTTATCTTATCTTATCAGATAACGTCACGTGACTGGTCATGTGACCATCCAGTTATCTGCCTTAGATCTTATCTATTACTTACCCCTAGGAGAGTCACGTGATACTGGCACGTGACATGCTGACATAGCGGTCTAGGTCGACGATGTCATAGTCTAGACAATGATG
>JBBPRT010000377.1:0-12600 GCA_038093175.1 Boletus hoseneyae
TTGGGCAAATCTTCAGATGACATCAAGAGCGTGCGCATCCGCACGCAGGAAGCTGCCATCCGTATCATCGACAAGCAAGGTCCTTTGGACAACTTTGCCGACCGAGAGTACGTCCCCGCTTTCAATTCATTCCGCTTCCAGGTTCGTCTGATGCGATGACGAATCGTTCTAGTCATGCCATCAGCTACATGGTCGCCTACCCGCTCATCTTTGGCGAACTCACGTCCGAGTCTTATACCGACAAGTCTGCGGCGGACCCTCGTATCGATGCGCTGCGTGCCAAGATTCACTGTGTCGAAGATAAGACGTTTTCCGTCGAGTACCATGAGCCTAGCCAGCGTTCTATCGGCAATGCACTCTTGGTCGAACTGAATGACGGCACTGTACTGGACGAGGTTGCAGTTGAATATCCCGTCGGACATAAGCGTCGCCGAGCAGAGGGCACACCCCTCTTGATCGAGAAGTTCAAGCGACACATCTCCTACCACTATGACACACCCCACCAAAAGAAGTGAGTATATCTTGCCTTGGTGTCCGATAGGTCTGAACCAATTTCTTCTAGGATATTGGACATCGTTTCCGACGCAAACAGTCTTTCCAAGCTTCGTGTGGATCAATTTACTGACCTGTTTGTGAAGCAATGAAGTGCATAGCGTGGTGATGCTGAGCCAGGTTGCTCAGAGTGCATGTGTTACTGCTATCATGTACCAGCTTCCGTGTTGCCAGGTGACGACATTGGGCGAATAACTCATGTACGATTACAGCCATGCTACACAAAGACCGAGAACATGATGATGTACACGTTGAAAATGCATGAAAAATTACAATTGAACTTCCTAACCTACAGGTCCACGCGTCGGCCCCTACTCATTCGTTCCCTTGAGCTTCTTGATCCGGTGTTTCTTTCGGTGTCCATGTTGATGTCCTTCTTTCCTGTTCGCCTGCTCTCGAATGCTGTGCTCTTTGTTTACTGGAAGCCGAACCTTGACGGGTGAGGTCTCATGGAAAGTAATAGTTGGGCCCCCCGCATTACTTTCGAATTCAGGCAAGTCGGGGATAACAGACTTTCGTGTTGCGTCAGCATGAGGCACTGCGAGATAGCGTATTTGATGTCCCATCGTTCCATCGTGACCTGATGAGCTACCATCAGTCGTAATCTGGCTTAGCAACCTGGACGGGGATACAGTCGTTGAGAGCTCCAGGACAGCGGTGTCTTCTTCAGGGACAGATGAGAGACGCCGCTGCATGGGACGCGTCTGGGGCATCGAGCGTGCATTGTGGTATGAAGATCCCCGGGATAATGTCGGTGGCGACTCTGGAGAAGGAGGTGTAGGAACCACGGGCGAATGGTAACCATTTCGAAAAGGGCCGACTGTGCTGTCATCGGTAGAAGGTAACGGGGGCAATGAGCCATTTGGTAGTGGGACGGGGTGAAGTGGCGAGAAGTGTGCGATCGGAGACAAAGCTTGCAGTTGTTTGATATATTTTGCTAGTGTGCTTGAACAGGACGAACTTTGTCTAAAGGATGCAGTTGAGTTAACATTCGGCACAATTTGCGGGGCCTTGGTGGATGAAATATTTGTGCTCGTATCAAAATCGTTGACACTATCGTGTTCATGCCGGTCGTAGACATGGCGGAGATACTGCGAGGCGCTAACATCGGATAAAAAATTTTGCGGAGCAGCAGAAACCGGATGCTCAGAAGAATCAACCAATTCAGGGGAAGACGTCGAACAATACGTCAAATAAGGAGAAAATTGAGAAGACCACTGGGGGGATGAGGAATTCGGCGGCGTCGGGAGCAAACTTTGTACGTGCGATTTTTGCTTCTGAAGCGCTTGCCTATACAGCTGTTGCTGGCGGAATTGTTGTGCAAGTTCAATCGGTGGCTGTCTCGTACCGGGGTTGATCGATTCATTGGGACGAGGTTCGACAAAGATACGAGGATAAGACTGCGGAAATCCTGGGGCCACAGCGGCTGGAATAACAGGCTCGAGTCGCCCTGTGTATGTACTGTACGAATCCATATCAGCCAACGAGGATCTGAGCGCATGTCGGAGACGAGCCAGTTGCCATTCCAGAATACGGTTATTATCGACTGGAAACCCGTCCGAGTCGTTTACGGGCTTATCAGGAATTCCGACATTGGCCGGCATCGACTGTCCCTCGGTCCACGGAAGCCCGCAGACGGTATCTTGATGGGTTTCGACGTCGGATGAGACCTGACTCAGAGAATTGCGCTTGTCGTCGTTGGCCTGTCGCTGTGTCAGAGAAAGGCCCGGTTTCGGATGAGAGATCTGCGTCCGGGATAACCTGGGGGCTTGATGGACAGGAATCCTCTTTTTTTGCAGACGTGGTGGGCCGTGCAAAAGAGCGTTTTGGGAGTTGTCAGGGTGGGAAGAGAGACCTTCGGCGCGAATCTGATTATGAGGTTGATCGTCCGGAGCCAAGCCCCAGATCATTTGGGCTACATTATCATGTTCCTCGATGATCGTTCCCTCGGCACCACTATACAAACATTGATACCAAAATTGTTTCACAACGACGATATTTACACAACTCACGATGGACACCTAGCATATGGCAAGGAGAGGGGTCCATGGAGAGCCGGTATTGGGCGGGGAGGAGAGTTCGCCCATGTGATCCAATCTGGAGAAATTTGGATCGCTGCGATGGGTCAATAACTTGGATATATGCGTATAAATTACCTTCATCTTCCTCAATAAGCGGTTCCGGTGAGTATTTTCTACGCAAAAACCCTTCCGGGAGTTGAGTACCAGCGGCGATAATGAGAAGGGATTCTGGAGAGGAGGGTGGCGAAGGAGTTTGAGGAATGTCAGAAGACGCAGGGTAAACGCGGACACGCTCGCGGTGTCCGCTATATGATCCAAACGAGTCGCCAGTGGCAGTAGAGGGTGACCGGAAAAGTTCCACAGATGGCTCCAATACTGGCCTAACACGGTCGGGCATTGACACAACTCGTTTACCGTGACTGTTGGAAGCTTCACTCATGTTTTCCGGCATCGAGACGATGCGGCGGTTCACGATTTCGCCAGTAGGGCAGCGAGCCAGGTTGCGTTTGGAAAGTCGGCGAGAAACCAGTGGGGCGAGTATCGGGCTAACCGGGCTGCGCGGAACAAGATATGCGCTATCTGACTCGGTAGGGGAGAACTCTGAGACCGAATCATGGGACCGAGTGGCGAGTCCACGGCACGTCACGAGTGGCGCGGCCAGTACCACGGCGGGGTCGGCATATGGAGAGGGCACGGTGTCCGTTTCTGTCTGAACCGCCCTATCTTCGTACTCCTTGATGAGACCCATCGGCGGGACGCAGCGACGATGGGGGAAAGGAAGATGAGGAGGGGGAGGGAGCGATGAGTATTTAAGGAAGGTGAGATGGAACAAATTGAATGTCCGCCACTCCGCGATGTTAGAATGCCGAACTGCCGAGCACGTGATATCCCGTCGGGCGGGGGAATAAGACGGAGAGCGACAAGCGGCGTGGTAGCACCAGTTTCGCGAACACAGCACGCACTCTCTCACCGTCTCCGCCCCCATCGTCGTCGTCGTCGTCGTCCACCGTCGTCGTTGCCATCGTCCATGCCATAGCCAACAGGAATGATCATTTCCGACGAAGACGACACCCAGAAGATAAAGGACCCTCCCGTTGCCATCCCCACCGTTCGTTACCCAGAACCAGCAGCGAGTCGTCCTCTCTATTCCTTGCCCGACTATGAAACATCCCAGGCATTGGCCTTTCGCGATCTCAACGACTCGCAGGTCACTCTTTACAAACCCCCTCCTCGGCGTCGCATCCTCGACTCTCGCTTTTGGAGAGCCGCCATCATCTCTCTTGGCGTATACATTTTCCTCACTCTCGTCATCGGCGTTCCTATCATCGTCCATGTACGTTGTCGCCCTTTCATCAGTCCTTCTCCCCTTACATCCAGACCAGAAGGAATACGACGACGCGCAGAAATACCCTTACAACGCACTCACTTATGCCCTTGTTTGGCCGAATAAAAGCACTGGATCTTACCACCCTGGCGACACAAACATCTCAAACCCTGTCCAACCAGGGATAGTTCCTATCTGCAGTAACTGGACAGAAGTTGAGTATCGCGACGGTGACGATGGCCCCATCGTCCTGGCGGTGTACGTCTTTTTGTCCTTTGTTCCCCTCCTCTTTGTTGACCCCATCCGGTCTTTTTATAGGGCTGAAAGTTACGTCTCTCCAAATGGACAGTTCAGCATCACTTCAAACGCATCTTGCTCCGGTAATCTCGACCTTGTTCAGGGCGCCATGTACACTGGTATCAATCCCAATGAGACCGTTCAAGATGCTGTCTTATCAATCGTTATGCAATATTCCTCCCCTAGCGTTTTCAATCGAACTTCTGTCTGCTGGGCTATCGCTGATAACTTCACTGATCTTGCTCTTTTTGTTTGTCTTTCGTCTTCACGCATCTTGTTTCATTACAGCTACTTACATTGTTCCAGGTCCCGAACGATCTCACCCCAACCGACAATATCCTATACAATATCTCTCTTCTGTTTCCACAAACTGCAATTCCTTCCCGGGTAGACTCCTTCGCCACGTTTCTACCCATGACCTATCAGCGGTTTAGTTCTTTCGATGGCTATGTAAACTTTGACAAAGTCTCGATCGAAGGCCCTGTCTCTCGGGTAACCGTTGATGTGAGTGTTCCGGAATCGTTGGATACTCGCCTCATCCGACGCTTACAACGACAGTCCATACAAGCTACCACGTTACTGGTCGATACATCGCTAGAACCAGTTGTGGGAACGTTCTACGCACAGGCTTCTCTCCTCATCAGCACTATCATGGCGTAAGTCAGTTTACTGCCGCCCGTTCGAACCCCATTCATACCAGCACCACCATCCATAGCCCAATCGTCGCTAATATTAGCTTGTACAATGACCCCAAGTCTCCGTTCCCTACCGTCCTCGATGTACACACAGGAAATAGGTGTGCTCATCTTCCATCTCCAGCTTTTACGCGTTTGACATTGTTCCCTTGCAGCAACTTGACTGCCAACGTCACCCTTCTAGCTCCTAACACCGATCCTCCACCGCGCCCCAACTTCATTGCGACCCTTCGCACCTTTTCCGGCATCTTGTCCACTAGCTTTTCCCATGACCCAACCTCTCCCCCTTCAGTTGTCCAACTAAACGTCGTCAATGACCTCGGTCCCACCGATGTTACTCTTGACAGCCTTTTCGAGGGAATATTCCAGGTGTCCACAAAACAGGCGTCCGCAACTGTTACACAAGGAAATGCGAGTGTGCCGGATCCTTGGGCTCCAGGGGGAGCAAGAACCATGGTGGTGGATGTGAATTCAACCACGCGAGCATATGGGTGGATTGGCTGGGGACCTGAGGGGACATCTTTGAATGCGTATCAGCAGGGGGAAGTACTGGTCGACTCTTCGCTTGCAAATGTGACGCTATCCTTTCTTGGGTAATTTGCTTTCGGGCGTGGAATATGGGTCTTCACTTGCTTGTTGACTGATCTAGCGGTACAATTTATCTATCCCGTTACCGGTCCAGGTATATCACGGTACCTTGGCCAGCCTTTCGGACGACTTCTCGCCGACCGACCCGTTATCGATACGTTTCGTTCCTTTCAACCTCTTCCGAGTCACAGCCCACTGGCATGGCAATGTAACTTCAGTGGTATTTTACATTCTCTGTACGTTCATAACTTAATAGACGGACTCTTACTGCGGTCACTGCGCAACTCCTGTAGCATCCGTCGAAGGTCAAACATCTTGTACAGTATGTATATTTATAACTTGGGTTGGTTCATGCAATGAAACACATCAGAAGAAAGCTTGAATTCCGTCATGCATCCACGCCACGCTCCCATGCCTTGCGATGTCTCACCAATGGCACCACAATCACCTGTTCCACGTTGTCATCCCTTGGCGGGCCCATGTTCTGCCAACATGGCCTACAGAGCAAACAAGGACTTTCACCTAGTCGGATATCCCCTACGACAGTGAGCACCGCGGGGACCTTGGCGCAGGCTTTGCAGATATCCCCAATGGTGGGCGTAACATGTACGGCGAGGGGGTAGCCAGAGGGTGGATCGAGAGGATGAGCCAACCTGTGGATGAAATCACGAATCAGTCAGTGGCGACGTGTACAAGAGCAGTACACACTTGATCTCATCGACGACGACAAAGTGCTCGCAATTTCCTTGGTGGAGCATCCAATAGGGCTGGTTGATCCGGAGTGTGAGGGAGGTGAAAAGGGTTTCGCTCAGCGACGTGGGTGACTTGGTGATCTGTAGCCGCTTTTCTTCCGGTAATCCTTGCAGATGTGATAAGAGCTTGCTACACGTCGTGAGTCAAAGGTCGATACCTTGCGCTGGAAAGATCGGACATACTCTGCATAATCATCGCCTGGCCGTCCGTCCCCATAGGCAACATCTTCGATGAGTAACAAGCATCCCTCTTCAGCCGTCTCTTGACCTTGCTCTTCGCTTTCGTACGTATATCCGACCATGTTGCTCTGGCTATCGACTATCTCGCTCGGCATTTCGCTCGATTCACAAGGAATCACTCGGACGAAATCCGCAAGAGTCTGAGAGGACAGCACGACATGCTGGGAGAAACGGGTGAGCTGGCTTTGGATCCAGGGCACGCGGTTGTGCACAGAGAGCGTAACAAGAGCATCTCGATGCGATGAACACTCGCTCAGTGCTGAAGTGGAGGCTGAGTTGGCCCCTGTAAGGAGAGATTGAGAGGTCGGCTGATTGCATGTCAACGTGCCATGTCCCAATTTCTTGACGTTTTTGAGTGCATTAGAATCCGAGTGCTTGGATGCGCGCATGAATAACGCGGATTCCTGGTTCAATCTGTCCAACCAGTTGCGGTCAAGTCTGCACAAGGGAATGCATGTCATGGGAATCGTACCCCCAACATTGAAGATCGATAGCTTCTAGCTTCTCCTGTAACGCGCGCACCTCTGGCAGGGCTTCCACCGTTTCGGGATCTGGTAGACGCTTCCGCTTGCGACTTTTCGGGGCAGAACCACCAGCCTGGCTATGTACTGCGTTTACGGCCGCAGCGTGTGTGCGATAAAGATGTGCAGAGAGCATAGGGTTGTTCCACACGTCCTCGACAGTAGCCTTTAGCTCGGCAACACTGTCATGCGCGTTGAGGGCGTAAATTAGCTGGACACGACAGGTAGAGATAATCCCTGTGAACGTACCTACACTCTGCCTCCACTGAAGCTCGTTCATCTTCCGAAAGGTTCTGCCAACCAACGTGATTAAGCACGTCGATCCCGGGGGAGAGAACAAGTGAGACAGTGTCGTCGAGGAACTTGCAGATGGAAATAGGCTCCGAAGGAGGGCCAAAGTACGAGTCATACCCTCGCGTGATGTCAACGCTCATGCTACCAACTACCGACGTTGCTGGACCAGCGGTGATTGATGATCAAGAACACTATCGCGCTCATCTGTCACTGAGGCCAAACTTACAAAAAGGCCCGTACTCGGCAAGTTTGTCGAATCGCTGCTGCCCTGTTCCATTCATCATGATGCTATGCCAGTGCTAAAGTGTTGCCGCATCATCGATGGTGTGTTGCCTCGAAAAAGTGAGCGAGTGCCTTTGGCTCAAACTCAAAACCGACTGCACTTCAACCAAGGGCGTTTCTTGAAAGAAATGCAGACAACGGTGTAGCAAGTCTCAGTCTTCGTGCTCCTGTTTCAAATCTAATCCGTTCAGGCTTCTAGTTACCCAGTGGATGTCCTTCGAAGATGCTAGTGTTTATCAAATGAAAGAGCTCAAGTCATACATATTCCATGCATGCACGGCTTAGTGCTTCTTCAATCTCTGTAAATGCGGTCAAACCTGAACAACTGGTTGGGTTCTCCAGTAAACGGCTTGATCTCTATCTGTTCATGTTTTGCAGCTGATGAGTCTGCGCACTGCTAGACGGGGAGGAAAATTGATATACTGAATCTCTTGGCTCTCCCGCAGTCCATACCCTATTGCGTGATATGGGTGGATGGGTGAGTGAAATATCAAGACAATACTTGTTATGCGTAGTACTCACATAAAGACGTTGCCGTTGGCAGCAACTTTAGGGAACCAGTCCTGACTCACTTTGGGGTCATTGCTCGCATAGACCTCCCCATTGCGCTCGGCAGTGTACGAGTAAGAGCCGACTCTCAACCGTATGGGCATGCCGGGCCTAACACCTAGTGGTCACGCAAACCACTACTTGCGGCGATGAGTTTTTGCACCCCTATTAGTCGGAGACAGGGAGTGGAATACCTTGACATCAAGCGGAATTAGCTGATCTTTCTCTGCTTGGAAGTTCAAGGTGCCAACACTGAGTCCTTCTATGGAGAAGTTGTAGTAAGTAACTCCAGGGATCGACATTGAAAATTTGAACGTGATGAGGGGATGTTGGAGATGGGTTCAGCTGTACCACTGGGTTGACTCTGCATCCTCCAAGAGTTTCGGCATGGCGGTGGGAGTTCAACGTTCAATTTCAAGTTGAATTGTTACTTATGTGCTGCACCAATATGTCACCATGTCTTAGTTGCGCCGTCGCAAAGTGGATCCGAATAATAAATTCGATTGATTCATCGCTCGTTTCTGGCTCACGAGGTGACGAAACGAACAGAGATTGTTATCCAATGGATCGAGCTGAACAGGGAAGGAACATGTCCATACTGTGACACATTCGTTTCTTTTTCGGATTGTAGGTATTATTGTCGTACCGGGACATGGACATATCAATTCAAATGTTGACATGCCCCATCCTTGCAATGGGATGGCACAGCGGCCAAGGGATGACTCGGACAGGGATAACCACACAAACGTGTTTTCTTTCATTTCCGCTGTCCACCAAAGATGGTTTCGCTTGCATAAAAAGGTTGGTCAAGTGATAAGTCCCGGAGAGCGCTGTCACAGTTCAAACTAAGTCCAAAACGTAGCGTTTATGAAGCGAGAATCTACGATTGCGTCATGGCGAACCGTACCTGTGCGTTTTCATCAGGCTCCCCATTGCCATCATTTTTAGGCGTTCCTTCTTTCTCGTGATACTACTAATGGGGTAAACCATGGTGGAAATGAAACTCGGTCGACTTTACGACCGGATCAGAACTGGGGGGTTTCGTTGGAATGTTCGATTGGCAACCGAGCAAGACTCTGCTATCCAAGGGTGTACCCCTCTTCCTCTAGAGCTGTCAAAGCTTGCCGCTTTTGCACGTCAGGTGGGTAACGTCGAACGGTCACCATAGAACTGACGCTCGGTAAAACCTTGATTTCTGATGTACATCAGTTGGAGGATCAACTTGAAGTGGACGACGACGACCGATATCGTGCACTCCTCAAGCACTGTACCCATCCGCTTTCTCGGACACCTCGACGTTTTCCTTTGTCCTCGCATTCTCGAGCACCTGTTTTCAAGCCAAAATGGAACGAGATTCAGTAGCAGCAGGGAAGGCAAGGAACGAAATAGGTACATCGCTTCGTCGTCCAGCATCATCGTATCCCGAACGCGCGTATAGATCATTGGAAATGCAAAGAAGAGCCCGGATACGACACGTGGATAAGAAGATGTCCACGTACCTAGATGAACAGAACGAGAGAGATGGAGTATCAGTGACTTCGCTACCCACTGGGGTTGCGAGGGGGGACACGAACGGTAATCCGACAGCATCCATATGCCAGACACCAGCCGCGCCCGCAGACCGGAACGAGTGATCTAGTGTTTTCGTGCGAATGGAGGCAAAAAGAGGTCAGTGAAATCCTAGTGATAGTAAAACGCCCACAGAACCAGGCAGCTAGCGTCGTCGCCTGCCACATCGCGTCAACCAGGCCGTAAAAAATCATGAGCTAGAGCCTAGACGTGCGCTGGGTACGCCGGGCGTAAATATCCATCTTTTGTGCAGTTGACGGGTTGGATTGCCAACGCTTCAAGTTGTAGGATCTGCGTCAGGTAGACAGGGGGTTGTGATGGGTTGAAAGAGGCCATATGGGCCAGTCTGCGTTCGCGCTATTCAGGCGAGACTGATGATGAGTACTGACGTGCCCTTTGAACGCGAACGAAATTTACCAGACCGTCTATGAGGCAAGCCGTCGATGGACGGTCTGGTCACCAGACTACATCCAACTGGAGTCGAGGTCTCTCACACGCTCCTACTCAGCACGGGATGAACATATTCATATTGTTTCCCGATCCATCGCAGTCTAACTCCGGCCTGATGTGTCGATCCATTCCAGATAGTTTGTAGACGATACATGGTAGATATGCAGTTCATGTGGCCAACATGCTCAGCGACGTCCTGATCGTGGTGGAGAGGCAGCCTGTTTGACAACTGCTTCCCTCGCTGCCTCCACAGCAGATTCCGAACCTACAATCAGTCTAAGTTTGATGCTCTCTGATCAAGGGTAGCATAGGAAACGCACCAATGATAACAATAACGTTGCTGTCTCTGCTGACGGTAATATCTGCGCCAGTCTCAGCACGCAGACGAGCGACGTTGGAGCCCTTTGTCCCAACGATCCTCGGGAACGCAGAACGATCAGCGAGAGTCAAGAAGCCGACGTGTGTCATTGCCTCAGCCTGTTCAATGGCTGCCTTAATATCATTCTGTGCTCGCTCGAGACCCTCGATGTCCTTTGCTTTCAACGTCCACTCTGAATCACCTTCCTCTGCGTCCTGGTAATTGACAACAACTTGCCAGCTCGATTCCAGAGCATCATCTTCCGCATCGTCGATCCGGGCAGCGGATGTAACACTTGGCGGAGGATGGGTGGGTACCGCAGATCTTTGAGGGTGAGCAGATTGCTCGACGTGCACACCATACGACCGGAGGTTACGGAAGAAGCTCCCCTGCTGCGAGATCGCATGATGATACTTCAAGGGCACAGATACCACGGCGGTGAGTAGTTCTACAGGGGTGTGAACCTTCTGGACTCGCGCCTGGCAAAGCAGTCAGCCATTGCGATGCGTTCACCATCTCGAGCAGCGTACCTTGAGTTCATCAATCGCAACTTCGCAAGCAGACCGAGATCCAGAGACTTTAACGATGTCCGCGTGGTCTGCATCCTTGGTTTCATCTGCGTTGGCAGCATCTCCCACTTGATTGTATGATCGAGAGCCAGGAAACTGTACTCGGACACCCGTACGGGTTTGCAAGTCATTCAGGTGCTGACCGCCTCTGCCGATGAGATTACGATGTTGGGCTGCTGGAATCTCGACGGCTAGCACTACGCGATCTCTCAGGGTAGTAACCGCCTTCTCGAGTTCCGCCTTGATTTTGTTGACAAGAGCAGGTTCTCCGCGAAGACGCACTTCATCGGTAGGCTCACCGTGTCGAGGGCTAATATCATGGTTAGCTCAGGGTTGCATGCTGTTAGAGAGTAGCTTACAATCGAACGAGTCCTGCTTGCAGTTTAGAATCGGATGGACCGCCACAACGGATGATCAAGTCCTTCAAACCCTGACCACCAGCCCCAATGATAGACCTATGGAACTTCGTCTCGATGATAACTGATGCCGTCGCTTCCTCACCAACCTGGTCAGCGATTGCCAGGATAGCAGTTTTGGCAGAACTAATGGCTTCCTTAGTTCCACGGACGGTAATGTTGGTCACAGCGTTGTTATCATCCGCAGCCTTATCAATGTCCATTTGGGCGCCTGTATCGTCCTTGATCTCGTTAATGCTTGCACCACCTTTACCGAGAATACGCGCAACAGCACGAGTCGGGACAGTGAATTGGAGAACATGGTTGGACTCCTTTTCAAACTCCAGAGCCTCGAGAAGTTCAGATTTAGCACCAGCCACACCCTTTTTGCCACCCTTGACGAGGACTTCATCAGGCTTAAGGGCCTCACGGGTACTGTTCTCGCCATTATCGGAAGAACCCCGAGGGAATGTGATCTTGACCCCATATTTCTCCTCGAGGCGAATAGCATATTTACCATTCTGACCAATCAAGGAAGCGTGGAATTGGGCGGGGATTTTGAGGGTTTCTGATGTCTCGTCTGCCTGCATTGTGTATCAGTGACGTGTTAGTTGTAGCAATTACGAGGTGCTAACCAATCTTTCGACCTGAGTCAAGATGCGCTTCTTGGCTTCTTCGGCGTTCTCCTTACGTCCTGTGATCTGAGTGGAATGTCAACTCGATCCCACAACTTGCGTGTAGCAACCTACCTTGATTCTGGACTTTTGGTGAACAGGCTTCTTTTTCTTGCCATAGTCCTTCTCCTTCTCCTCAACCTCATCGGAAACGTCCACTTTGACACCAAGTTGGTCTCGCAGCCTGTTGATGACAGCTCCCTGCGCACCAACCACTCGACCGACGTATTCCCTGTCGATCTCGAATTCCGTAGACTAAAATATTGTGCACAAATCGACCACAAAACAATGCCAAGAAGTTGGATTTACTTACGTAGCTGCTAACAATAGCATCGTTCTTGGCATCCTCGACGACTCGCAGGATTTCCGTGACAGCGCGGTCGACATCTGCGCTGACCCCACGGACCAAGATAACATCCTGATTGGACGGATCGCCTGCCTCAGCGCCAACCTTGATCGACAGCGCCGCG
>JBBPRT010000378.1:0-12579 GCA_038093175.1 Boletus hoseneyae
CAATAAGGAGGTACGTGTCACCTCGACTTCAAGTGTAGCCCCCCAACTCTCTCTCTCTCTCGCAGCTACACGACATCACCCTCCAGAAGCAGGCACGTTCGCTCCGGTTCCTCGACACGTATCTTGCTGCGAGTGTCTCGGGTTATTTGGTATCCGACAGGCTCACGCTTGCGGATATTGTGATCGCTGGGGTGAGCCAGCAGGCTGCACAGATCACCTGTGGTACTGCGGAGAGGGCACAGTACCCCAATGTCTTTGCTCACTACGAGAAAGTGACCGCGCACCCAAAGGTGAAGGAGGCATTCGGGGAAGCTGGGTTCGTGGAAGAAGCAAAAACGTACCAGCCCAAGGCCGAGACTGCTTGACGAGATTCAGAGAAGCCCAGCACCACATTGTTGTATAGAAAGACGATAGCGAAATTGTACAGTCGTAAGCGAGCTTGTTTATGTACAACAACACTAGAACAAGTCAGTCGACGTTGTTCATCGCTCGTCAGTCGCTTCCGTTCCGCGAACGCAACTTGTTGCCAGCCAAGTCATGTAGGCTGAAAGTTAGAGAGCAGCCGATTTCTAGCTCAAGTTTGGGCAACCAGGTATCTCGCGCGATAATCTGCGACCAACCTCTACCACCACCTAGGCAAAGGGCACTCTTGAGAGCCTCTCAAGGTACATCTACCCTTTCGGTCGCGGTCAAACATCCCAGATCCATCTCATCGCTCCTCAGCTGGAGAGCTCGAAGAACAATGTCAACTGCCTCTATTCTCTCGCCTTATCTATCAGAACAGAAGACGCGTTTCCTTGGGGACAATGGTGCTGATTGGACAATAGTTATGGGCAATGAAGCCGGAGGTACGTCCTGTCAGACTTTGGGATTGATATCCTGCGATAGTGTGTGCCCTTTGTTCAGATCTAGACACCCTCGCGAGCTCGATCGGTTATGCGTGGCTTTTGTCGCACATACCGGCCGCAAATACAAAGACGATCGCTCTTATCACGACGCCCCGCGCGGATTTCGCATTGAGGGCAGAGAACCTGTACGCGTTGCAGTCATCGGGCATCAAGGAGGGCTTTCAAGAGCTTCTTTATCCGGAAGATTTACCCAAACCGAATCTGTGCACGACGTTTGCCTTGGTGGACCACAACAGTCTTAATCCGACTTATGCGTCTCCGGGTGCGCGGGTGACGGCGGTAGTCGATCACCACGAAGACGAAGGAGAGTATCTTGACACGGCCTCACCTAGGATCATTGAGCCGGCAGGGAGTTGCGCATCGCTCGTCACCAGAGTCATCATGTCATACCCGACACTTCAAGTACCCCCGGAACTAGCTGTGCTGCTGTTGAGCGCGATCGTCATCGACACGCATGGTCTACGGAAAGGTGGAAAGGCCGTTGATGTGGATTACGAAGCGTCTGAGTGGCTTCTTCCTCGAGCCAACGTCTTGTTCTCTGGAGACCTTGTTGGAAAAACCGTGGAGAGCCCCCAACATGTCCTCGACCAACCATGGATTCAGTCCCTCTCGAGCACGCTCAGCGCCAAGAAATCCGCAGTATCTCATCTCTCCACCCGGGATTTACTCCGGCGAGATTACAAAGAGTATGATTTGAGCCTCTCTCCCTCCATCTGCGGAGATAGCCGGTGTTCGATAAAGGCGGGATTGGCTACTGTTCCGCTACCTCTCTCAGCCTTCTTCTCACCATCGCCAAGTGTAGCGGTTGTTGCCACTCAGGAATGGATCAAAGAACGCGGCCTTTCGATCCTCGGTGTGCTTACCACCTACAAAAGCGAGCATGGCAAGGCTAAGCGGGGGTTGATGTGGGTGGTGGATGAGACTGTGTCTGGACCTGGGCTTCCGCAGGTTTTGTTCCAAGGTTTCGAGGCGAGCGAGGTTCTACAGGCCAAGAGGACCAACTTTGGACGCTACGGTTTTGATGTGGGAAGGGATGGAAAGAAAGAAGAAGGGATCGACGAGGTGTCGCCGTTCGGTGTGGGCCTCGTCGCACGGGTCTACAAGCAGAAAAATGCAGCAGCCACTCGCAAGCAGGTTGCACCGATTCTGAAGCGGGTGTTGGAGGGATGAAAAGGGAGATCTACGAGTAATCATACATGCTGCGAGAGTACCTCGATTGACAAACGATCCGAGTGGGAGTTTGCCTTTCCGCGTGTCTCCCACATTTCAATACACCCATGGCGACACCACCATCGCCGCAAGCAATCCTCAGTCTCTACAGCTCGACGCTCCGTGCAGCAAGGTCATTTAGTTCCTACAATTTTCGCAACTATTTCATGCGGAGGACCAGGGAGAACTTTCGGAGTATGCAGGTGCGTGCTGATCCGAGTACTATCTGACGATGGCTCAACGGTCTGTAGACTGAGAGAGACCCGGCCAAACTGGCGCTGGCATACAACGAGGCCGTCAAGGAGCTCGATGTGATCCGTCGGAGTGCTGTTGTCAACCAGTTGTACGGTGGTTGGCGGCTCGCAGTAGAAGCGCAAAATGGCGGCCAGGAGAGTGGGGGTACCTAAGGCCAACGCAATGACCGGCATCTAGCTGTTACGATATGGGGTAGAGAGGATAATACATAGTTCGGGGTCACTTTTTAGCGTCTCCTGCGAGGGTCTGCGTATCCTTCCACTCAGCCTCGGCAACCTTGAGACGGTCGTGGAATTCCCTTCTTTCCTTGTCAAACTGTTGGTCTCGTTTTGCTTGGAGTTCGTCGGGTGTCTGTACGCTCTGCTCCTTGCCTGGACCCCAGCAGTACGCGCAGACGGCAGCGACCGTAAAGGCTTGTGCAGCGACCCGCATGCGCATCCATTGGTTGAGCGAGCGTGATTCACGTCGTCTGAGCTTGATCACGGCCATGGTGAACGCGCCGACCGTTGCGAACGTACCTGGGCAGAACGAAGGACTTGAGGATGACCTCGGGAGGGAAAAGGAGAAGACTCACCGATGGGTACGAGGGGCTCTTCTTTGAGCTTTCGCAGGACCCGTTCGCCATAGCTTTCGGTGGAGCGACGCAGACTGGGCGTGTGCGGCGTCGCTAGAGGGGAGGTCGACATCGCCGCTGACAGTGACAAGACGGCGGGAAGTTTCGGTATGGTAGTCACTTGTGGTTAGGGTTTCCAACTGTTTCCTCCTCACGCATTTCTGTACGGGCTGATTTCATGACTTTTCAGCTCGAGACGGGGCCAGTAAAGATCGGTATCCACCATGTCATTCGTGTCCACAGAAAGTCCAACCTTTGTGTGCTACATGCGGTGGAAACTGTGGAACGGATAGGACAATCGACCATTGTCTGGTCCATAACTCACCCCATTCATGGATCTATTTAACGCAGGGCTGCTTCACGACCTCAGGCCTCATCCCCTCGTGTACTCTTCCCCGAGGCCAGTCATCTTGTCCGCGAAATGCTCTCTGTTTTCCGCGTTGCACCCCCCGTGACCACTTTCAAGTTACCACCACCACCACCACCACCACATCAGTTCAGCCCGTACTCTCCGCTTTGCAAGCGTGCCACATTCGCTGTCGTCCTTTCCGACACCAACAATTCACCGCCTGGCCAACCTACACCATCTGATCATCCTCCTCCGGTCGCAACATGCCCCATTCAAGAGGTTAAACCACGCACGACTGAATCCCATCAACTTTCCTTCGTGACCCGACCGCTTCCGGTTTGTGATATCAGTGGCAACACTGCGAATCAAGACACATCCATTGCACCCACCGCACATCTCCCCACATCCAGCTTCCCTGTCCATGGTCCCTTTGATCTCATGTATTGCATCCAAAATGGAGGGTTTGGGTCCGCGTGGGCAGCAAGAGATCGCAGCACTGACAGGCTATTGTGTCTCAAAGTATTCCAATCCCTGCGAGACCAAAACGTAACGAGGTCCGTCAGGACGGAGCTCAAAATGTTCAGACGCATGGTGAAATCACAAGGCGGACAGAGGGGCAGACAGTTCATCATAGAACTGAATAGATCCATACAACATGGCAGCACCGTTTTCTTTGCCATGGTGAGTCATCGACGTCTCCATCCCATCCATCCAACTCACTGTCAGCTTCAGGAACTCATGACCACCGACCTGAGTATGTATTTGGCTACCCATCCAGAGAGGTGCAAAGTGCATGCGCGTCAATGGACGGCACAAATGGTCTGTCCTCTCGGGACTCCTCCATGATTCCCGTTCTGACCCACGACAGGCCCTTGGCATCGAATCACTGCACGAGATGGGAATCATTCATCGCGACATCAAATCCGAAAACATCCTTATTGACTCCCGCGAAAACATCCGAATTGTCGACTTTGGGCTCTCTTACTTGGAGCCTAACGCCCAGCCCCTCTGTCAAGGGAACATGTATGCAACCGATTTCTTAGGTACCCCGCCATATATGGCTCCAGAAGTACTGCGGAACAAGGAAGTACCCGCCCATCGGAGGAAGCGTTATGGCATGGCAGTTGACTGGTGGGCGCTTGGATGTATCCTTTTTGAACTGGAGTCGCGCGACCATCAGGTAAAGTATTCCCAAGGTTCAAAATCCCGCTTTTTGCCTCATGAAAACTTGCCGTACCTTGCAGATACTTTTCGATATTGAGGAGGATGTGCATGCATACGTTGTTTGGACCCAGAGAGCATTCCAACTTGAACAAACGTGCCCAAGATTTGAGGGTCTCGAACCTGTCGTTGTGAATCTGCTAGAGGGGGTGAGCCTTTTCTTGTCGTTGCTTTGATTTCTATCTGACTTGAATTTTCAGCTTTTGCGAGTTCAACCTTGTGTCCGTTATCGCTTGGACGACCTGGAAAAGCATGAGTATTTTCGGCATCACGACGGGTGGGTCTCACGGGATTATACAATCATTAATGACTTACTCTTGGACAGCGTAAGCGAGTTTGACAATGCCGCTGCTCGAGGTACGGATGCGGTCCAACTTCCGGGTTTTTTTGTTATTCTGACACAAAGACTAGCATTGGATAGACCTCTCCGTCCAGAGCTTGTACCGCAGTTCGCATACGAGGACGGGCCGATCAAGGTTGTCGAAGCTGCGAAGCCGAGTTCGATCTATGATTGGACAAACTTGAAATGGGCGCAGCTGGTGAAAGGTTAAAAATACGCATGGGTGCAAGGCATTACAGCTCCATTCTTCGCGATACCCAAACATCGATGGTCACATGGACCGCAAGAGTACTACCCTTTTCTCTATCTGTTATTGTTAAGGATACATATCGTTCCCGTTACACCATGTGGTCATCATTCCTCTCGCGGAACTTGATGTCGCCGTTTAAGCGATAATGAATAACAGGGACGCAAACTGACGCCCCCCGCGTATCGGGAAATATGGACTCCACGAAGCTGTGTATCATTGAAGGATATACAGTATGAATCCTCGAGCTGGGCTCCAGCCGCCCCACTGTTCTCGTCTCACCAGTATTCAGTGCGTCCTCTGAACTCGCTACTTTACGGCGTTCCGTTCGTTGTCCCGAAGAGCCGGTGCGTGCTCACACTTGTGTGTCCCAACAAGGTTTTGACGCGATCGCACACAAATGTATTTGCACTGAAAAAAAAAAAGCCCCTACGCGAAGAGCGCGTTATACGCGATTCCGCTGTCGCGCCTTCCCTAGTATCGACTTCTTCCTTCAAAATACCAACTTGGGGCCTCTGCGTCGTTGACCTGACGCATCGTCTCCGCTCCCAAGCAAACTTGGAAGCTAGGCCGGACAAGGATGGGTGGCTCGAACACTCCCCCTGCGCAGCGCGCCCGGACTAAGACGGACTTTTCTGAGCTTTTCCGCTCTGCGCATGGGTCTCGTCATACTTCCCGTACCGGCGCTGGAATTGGGTCTAGCCCATCGTCGACCTCTTTGCAAGCGGAAAAATCTGCAGTGACGAAGGCTCCGAGTCGACGGTCGATGCTACCTTTCTTGGGTCGTAAAAAGCCTGCAGAGCAACCTGCAGTAGCAGCAGTACCTACCCCGCCATTGTCAAGGAAATCCTTTGGTAATTCGGCGAACTCAGTCATTCCGGTGAACACCGTTCGTCGCACTTTTGGGAATGGGTGAGTTATGTGTTTATTGATTTTAGAATGGAAGCGTATCCAATTTGAAGCTCGGCTTGTCGACGTGCTTCTGGTCCGTTTCCGGGACGGGGAACGATTGTGCTCGTCTTGTCCGTCTACGCTACATAAACTGACCTCGGTGTTCGGCAGACATGCGGTACTCATGATTACCCCCTCGCCGAACGGTCTTTCCCCAGAGCCTCCTTTGCCCTTCAAACATCCTTCAGTGGATGCACACCCTCCATCACTCGGGTCCAAGCTTGCGGCCCATTTCACTCCTTTACGATCACCAACTAGAAGTACCAAAAATCGGCATTCCATGATACAGAAGCCAGATGTGCCAGTTCCTCCGGTACCATCTCCCTGCGCACTGTCGCCGCTCGTCCCTGAGATAAGAGGGCCTTCTATGGATTCTCAGCGCTCGAGCATACGCAGTCGCTCAACCACCCCGCGGCCGTTGCGAGGACCGCATTCAACAGTCGCGGAGAACGGATATGAAGAGGACTTCTCTGATTTATTCACTCTCCCTGATCAGTTCAAGCAGCCTCGTCAACCTCCGAAGACTCCCCCAGCGACATCAGTTCATATATACCTCGGTGACTCTCCGAAGAAGAGCGGCGAACTCACCCCGACGACTCCAGTTACGCCGTCGGGCCCACCTCTTTACTTTCCGATACCCCCATCAACGATCATCCCTCGGCCGATATTGATAGAGAAAGGTATCCCTTGCTACTCAACTGAGAGAGCCTCTCTGTCCTCGCGGGGGTCCGGCAGTCCTTCCAAGATCCTTGGTGCAGTGCCTGACAGCGGTAGTAGCCGAACGCTCCACAGCGACATTTCTTCTCAGGATGACCGCCGAGGCAGTCATCGTCGCACCACCAGCGTTTCTGGGAGTGATACCGACACATCCAGAGCCAATGATTCGACCCATTCCGTGACCAGCTTCAAACTCTCACCCGTAGTCCCAAAGCCGTCAAGCATGAAGCACAAGCTTTCGGCATCTAGCGTACCCAAGGCATCAAGCGGACCCCCTCCTTCGGCTCCGTTACCCTCGCCGCCTCTCTCTCCCAACCCTGGTACTTTAGGTCCCCGCTCGGTTCCTTCCACCCCGCCTAATCGCGTAGCGTTTCCACGCCCCAGGGCCAATACCTTATCTGTCACGTCCAACCTTGTTGTTCCTGACCACGCGGTTCCCAAATCCAATCACTCTTCGCCTCCACGGTTTAGCAGGGCCCACTCGGACGCCAGGTCTGATGCAACGCATGAAGAGTTGCGCGAAGCCCTTTCCCTGCAACGCAGAAAGAATGCTCAACTTCAGGAGTACATCGGTACTATCACCAAACGCTATGAAGATGATCGTGTGGCGATGGCGAGGACCATCGAAAAATTGGAGCGTAACGTTCGGAAGAAGATGAGGGAGATCGAAGGACTTCGGTGGCTTGTTATACACAACGGTGCCGTCAGCGACATTGATGCTGCCGCTAACCTTGCACGTTCATCGCTTAGCACTCAGGATGGCGATGGATCGGATGGTGCTCAACGGACATCGCCGTTGCCGCCGAGTCCGATGGTGCCTCGCCATCACGACGGGTCTCCGTTCCATCAACCAGCCGGACCGAAGGGTGCCGGTATCAGCTCGTCGTCGACCACGTCTGTTCCAGAATTTCGTCCGGATGCGTCCGTAGTATCGTTTTCGACGTCCGAGGCCTCATTGACGACGCCATCGCTATCGGTGATCCCTGAGCGGATTGATGGAATCTCGCGTTTGGAACGGCAGAAACTAAAAGAGGAAAGACGAGCTTCTAAAGCTCTTCGTCGTATTTCGGCTGCATCCACCTTTGCATTGGGGGCTGATCCCTTGCCTCACTCCCCATCTGTGGATGGCCCGCTCGATCCAAACTTTGATCCCAAGCAGAGCATGGACAAAGTCTTGGAAAAGCTCCAGCCGTTTCGACACACCTGAGAAATCTACCATCTATTTAGTAAGAAAAATTCCCAACCGTGTCCCAGCGCCCGTGTTGAAACACCCCCACCAGTTTATCTCATTCGATTTCCGCTCTCAATCGTTCTTGGCTGACGTGACTAGGTCACGGTCAGCACAACACGGACTTTGGCATTTTGCATCGCATCATCCTATCACTCTAACCCACACCGGGCGGAGCGCTTCACTGGAACTTGAACGTTCCGTTCCGTACTTTCGTTCGTTGTTCAGAGAGCCAAGGTTTCCCCCTTGTTAGCTGCATATCCCCCCCATTTCGGCGCATGACGCATTTTTCAATACTTCACGTTTCGTAGCGTACTTCCATAAACCCCATCATATAACACTTTCCATCGCGTTCATCGGGTGTATTTTTACCAAAACGAGAAAATCAGATCGGCCCACCCCTGCGTTACACAGTATTTTCTTCTCTTATTTTAATTAGACATATAATTCTCTCTTTTTTTATACCTTTTTGTGTTGCTCGTCGTTTGAGTTATGGTACCTGGCTGGTTCCCTCGATAAACCGTGACACGGGTCTCGTGCATGCCTGTGTGAGATCGGAACGAGTGTTCTGAAAAGGTGTTGTCTGGGGATGCACATGACCACCCGGCAATCGTACCCAGATATCTAAGCAAGTTGTGAGGAATTCACATGGCTGCTCCTGTTTCAGACTGGTGCGCCTATATATGATGATTTGTGGGCAGTCTAGCAAAAGACGGTCTAGTCCAACAGGCTATGTAAGCCATGGCATTGGGCGTTGGCATTGATGACGTCGAACGATGGGCCGGTGGTACGTAATCACTGGCAGCTCGATGATCATCGGCACTAGTCCAAATGCTCGCAGACCGTAATCATGACGCACATGTCATGGTACACACACCACTCGACCGTGACAAGTTTACCATGTGGGGACGAATGATGATCCTCGGCGTCTAGCGTGATACGGTCCTGTTGCCTTGGTATCGAGGGCCTGGCCACGCATTAACCAACACATCGTCTTTGAATCCCGTTCGAGCCACTCGCGCATTCTGTGTACCATCCACCCCCTGGCATAGGTTCGAACAGCAACGGGTGCATTGCCTTTTTTGTGCGAAATGTGGTGTTGGTGGTATGAAGCATGCGCCGGTCTGCATGATGCCCCGGATCATGGTATGTCAGACATTGTCATGGAATACACAGGTCTGTGGAGTGGCTCTGTGCTCCACGACCGCGGCCGGGACTTGGATGGGGTAGATCATGCAATCACTCAAGGTATCTGTCTCAACCGCGGATCCTATCGCCTGATTGAAAGGTGGAGAGATGCATGGTGCGGAGGTTGTTCGTACACCATCACGGGACGAGGACGAGCCGCGACACTTTAAAATTTCACTGCCGGGTGCAACACTGGCAGCAGTGGTACGGCGTACCTTTTCCGTAGTCACTCAGAGAATTTCGAGTCCCGAAAAACCTCCGCTGAGCGGCAATGCGGCATGTATAGTACCGCCAAGGCGGAGCCTCAACTGTGCCGACAATGTCTTCATACTGTCATTTGACGCTAGGACTCATGGATATTTAGTTTATTGGTAGCTATATGGTCCATTCCACTTTTACAACGCCATTGAAAAGGAGCAAAGTTTTTAAAAAAAAACCGTTAGCAGCACCATGGTGGAGTTTGCAAACTCTTGCCTCATTTCCGGTGATGGTGAGTAACACAGTCGGCCTAGGCTAAACAACAAATTTGTCGAAACTTACCAAGTTGCAGTTTGTAAGGTGAATAGAAGGGATCGGATCGGACGGAATTTCTGTCACAGAGTTATGAATGCCCGTCGAAACTGAAGCAACCATCATGGCAGATGTGTTCCTTGCAGATCACATATGACCAAAAGTTGACAAACCCACCCGACTACATCTCACCATCCCTGAGAACGTACTGGAGGAATCATCAGTATTGACACAGGAGTGGGATTTGAAAGGGCCGGCCATTCACCCCGTAGTAGTACTTGATGCTTGACTGGGCGCTCAGCATACGAAGGGGAGTCATCAAACCTGCAGAATGCATCCACTGAGCAGATATGCTTGCACCTCTCCAGAATGAGGTGTTACTATGAGATCTCTAGTGAGATATCTGTTCCGAGATGCGATCACGGTTTCACATCACATGGCTGTACGTCCGAGGCGGAAGGACATTGATCCAGATGCGCGGCTTCAATGATGCAGACTGCCAGCGTTGCCAGGTGTGTTCGTATATCGTGATGCAAGCTGCCAGCGTTGCCAGGTGTGTTCATATATACTGATGTGTACTGTATCCAGTCCCACAGCAGATCTCCCTTTCGTTTTCCTTCCTTCTTTTTCGCGACTTCACTGTTGCTTTTTTGACAGGCGTCAACTTCCGTTCACTTCCAGCTTTCGTCTGGTGTAAGACGTTCTCGGGAAGATGCTCTCAAACTTCATTTGGTGGAGTGGTAAACGCAAAGGAAAGAATGAGTCTCGCTCTCACCACAAGTCACCCTCAGCATCCGCGTCTATTGCATCATCGCCCTTGGTGTTCAACATTCGCGACACCACGTCTCTGTCGACCACTCAGAGCCCACTGCTGGTGAAACTGAATCTCTCGGGCTCCGACGAGGAATGGTTTCCCAAAGACCTGCTCCGAAGTAGGGGTTGCTCCCCAGAGTCCTCTCCGTTTCGCGCCCAGGACGCCAAGGCAGACGAGCATAATTTGATTCGCGCGAACTCGCCACCCGCGTCGCTACCCAATCACTCAGACGATCCAGCTGCTGTGAGTGTCGTACCTTGACCGTGAGTTCAAGATACCTGATCTGACGTTGTCCTCAAAGCGTGCTGCCGCTCGCAAGAAGTCGATACCCACCCCCATTTTGATTCCGGATGCAGAACTTCACGCCCCCAACGTTCAGATAGGACATTCGGCTGTTTCGACCGTAGCTCCTGCCCCCGAGATGGAGTCCCAGCCAATTACTAATGATGCTCCTCTCAATTCACCTTCGCCTTCGCCATCGGACAATCTCTCTTCCATCTCTGGGACCACTCTCGCACGTGCCCTGATCGCTTCCACGTTTGTGCTTCCATCAAGCGAACGCCGCAGCTCGCGACATCGGACTATTGTACGTCAGGACTCTGCAACATTGCCTCCTCGCGAATCCGTCCCCCAACCCAACTCAGGAAGGTCGTCGCCGATCCCTCCGGTGCCCCCAGTGCCCACAACGTTGGCCAGTGTGTCATCAAACCCGAACCATACTTGTCAAGTCGGGTCTGGGGCGAGCACTGAGTCGGAATATCCTATGTCGGATTCTTATATGACATCTCCCGAGATAGTAGTCTCCCCGCCTCCCGCTGCAGCTGTATCTGATACGGCATCAAAGGAGAAGACTGATCCTGTCCCGATATGCACACGAGCCGTCAAGAACGACGTCTTTGAAGGCCCTAAAACTGCGGTCGAGCCATCATTGTTTGTAAATACTCAGGGAAGAACACGGCACTTGTCACAGGAAGGATCGCCTGCACTGAGCTCTGAAGCCCACAGCTTGGACGAGTTCATTTTCGTGTCGCCTGAGCCCCTGATCGTTGTCGCTTCTCCTGGCTCGGACTCGAGTGCTTCATACACCACGCCACTACCCAAGCGCAATGACACGAAACGGAAACGCAGATTTGGCGGGTCAAACTTTTTCCGTAATGGTTGTACGATAGGTCCCTCGTCTCGCTGCGTGTCCAAATCTGACAGCTCTTCATAGCCAAAGACGGCTGGGATGGCACCCTTGCTTCGCAACACGGCCATAGTATGCCGTCAGCGACGGTGTCAGAGAACGACTACGGCGAGCTACTCAACTATGATCTGACCGTCAGCCCCGGGTCAAGTTCCTCATCGCAAATGCTGTCGGGTGGATCGGCGGGATACCAGACATTTCCAGAGACTCCCATGGTTTTCTCGCCCCTCTGGTCTCCAGTATATGCATTTCTTTCAAAGTCCGACAGCCGAGTGCTGCGTACACACCCTCGGTCTCCGAAATCTGCCGGGCTTGGATCAAGAAAGTTGTTTCCTGGCGTGAGCGCCTCGAGGAAACAGATGGACAATCGCTTTGGCATATGTGGCGGGATGTCTTCTTTCTTACCTAGACAAGAAATGCTTTCTCCGGGACAACAATCCCAGTCTAACTTACTCCCTTCCGTGCAGGTAACCGATGAAGGCGTCTCAGATGAAACTGATCAATTATCGACGAACACGGTGGAATCGCAGAACATTCAGGCTACTGTTCGTCCTCATCCACTTGCCCGTATCTCGACCTCGAGTTCTTGTTTGCCGGAAGAGGAAGCTCTTCGGGCACTCGCGCGACACTCATCTTCGTCCTTGCCATCTTTCGTAATAGATGTCGTTGGCGCGCCACCTAGCCCAATGCCAGACCGTGCTCTTGTCATAGATCCATCGGTCGAATCACCTACTTCCTGTCCCGAGCCGACCGATGGACCGCCTTCAAGTTCTTCTACATTGGTTAGCAGTGCAACGGCGACTTCGTCATCTGCGATTCCACCCCAATCGCCACCCCATTCGA
>JBBPRT010000379.1:0-12551 GCA_038093175.1 Boletus hoseneyae
TTTGCAAAAAACCTCGGACGCTCCCATGACGAGATTCGCGAAACGCTTAAACGATCGCGTGACCGGATGTCGCATGCACAAGAATCCAAGCGGTCTACCGCTCCCACGTACGCTATCGGTGATCTCGTGTGGTTATCCACAGATCATCTCTCCCTTCCCTACCCTGCGAGGAAACTCACGCAAAAATACATCGGTCCATATCGTATCTCCGCCGTCCTCCCTAATGCCGTTACCCTCGTCCTCCCTTCCTCCGTTACCATTCATCCTACCGTCAACATTTCCCGCGTGAAACCTTACAAAGCCCCGCTAGCCGGGCAAAACGTGTACAAACCCGACGCCGTTACCATGACAGAAGATCGTCACGAAGAATACGAAGTGGACTTTATCGTCCAATCACGTTTATACCGCGGAAAGTTACAATATCTCGTCCATTGGAAAGGATGGGACGAAGTAGATCGGACTTGGGAACCTGCTGTAAACCTCAAACACGCCCAAGATGCCATTAACGACTTTCACAACGCTCATCCCGCGGCACCACGTCCTATCCGCGGGATCTCCGAAGATCAATTCACGTCTCTTTTCTCTCCATTCGGTCCCTCCTATTCGGAATTCACCAACTCGAGGCTAGACCTCGAAGCTGGTGAATGGGGGGTAGTGTTATAGTTCAGGACCTTACGCTACGTATTTTCACTTTTCTTCACCTTATCGGACTTAGTCGTTTTCACTTTCGCAGTCACGTGACTCTGTCACATGACTTACCCCTTTTTTCAGGATCACGTGACATTCTGCTCTTCTCCGTCACGTGACCTTACACGTGACCGTGGGACAACACGTGACTCGAGTCTAGACCCAGTCCAGACTCTCGCCTTATCTATGATGTCACACCTCACGGTTACCTTGCGTTTCCCTCATGTTTCCTTATCTCCGTCATTCTCACACCGGCCCTCAAGTATTTAGGGCTCAGACGACCTACCCTAAAGCACCTTAGTATCATATATATACCGTACCTCTCCGTCGTCTTTCCCCAGTCCTATTCATCTGTCTACTCTCCCTTGGGGGCCTGGACCTTTGACTACCACTCTTGCTTTCCTACCCTTACCTCTGCCGTCTCATCCTCGTCAACAGATGCTACACATTGTTACTGTCATCTTCCCGATCTCCAATTTATATCTTGTCATTCGTGTCGAGGCCGACCTCGTCCATCGACGTCTCCTAGTCACAGCGTTCCTCTTGGAAAGGATCTTTCCTGTCATCTACCTCTAAGTGGTCACTCGTCATCCTATTAATTAGGATTAACTCGTTCAGGTTCTCATCCGGTTTCAATAGGTAAAACGAAGAGCGTTGACTCAGAAGTACAACGAAGACTTAGAGAGATCCAAGGGGCGCTTGGATGGACGCAGAGTGAGGCTAGGACTCAGGTAGAATTGAGTAAGACTAGCGTGGGGAATACAAAACAGTATTCGACGGATTTATATACTCAAGCCAAAGTGAAGATGACTAATCGGATGGAAGCAAATGGAAATGGAGAGAACGATTAGTCAGTGGAGATAAAGAGATAAGAAGATAAGAGATACGATGGAATCGTATCTAAAGCGTAAGCAAGAATGAGTCAAAAGATAAGATCATGTGAGAGGTACTTGATGGGGCTTGAATGGTCAAGTACTAGTCCGAGAAAGAAGGTTAGCATAGACGAGGACGAGTACATGTTTTGGTGAGGTCGGTCCTCATCCATTGATGGAAAAGAATAAAGTGTACAAAGAAAACATAACAATTTCTCATAGAATCCTCTGTAAAACCTATGGAATCCCCTTTGACTCTGATGATGAAGAATCATTGCTCCTATTGAAGAAAAGAGGATGAGTGATATGGTGGCACGATGGCTATCGAGGGACAGCAAGCTCAGTTGTCGTGCAGATAACAATGGACTGTATTCATACCTATCGAGGGACAGCAAGCTTCAAGGTGCATGTCAGCTTGGTAGGACAACAATATACGTGATAAAAGAGGCTCACCTTAGTTGTCGTGCAAATAACAATGGACTGAGGTGCATGGCCATTGCATGATGAATATATATATGATGTTGAGACAAAGTGTAAAATAGAACAAAGGGTGTGCTTAGGCTGGTCCTGGCATGAGCACAGGTCAAATAAACTACATGGGTACAAGTGTAAACAAGGGAGACAAGAAAAATAATTGAACAATAAGGGTGAAACTCTTGGTGCTGTGCAACACCCACTATGGGGCTGCACATGTACTTGCCATTTACCTCCAACACCTATTGCAACCTAACCCTAGGAGAATCACTGGACTGTCTCATATCCCAACTGTTATGCTTGGTCCTAACAAGGGCAAGCAAGAACTCAAAGGGTGAAGACAACGGTCTTCCAAAGGGACTAGTAAGACAATGGGTCACTACCATGAAGGTGAGACTTGGTGATTGATGACAGTAGTCATTAAGATAAAGTTACAGAGGAGTGCTCACTTAGAAGTAAAGTGATGACTTATAGAAGTCCAAGTGACAAGGGAAGAGAAGACGATGTATTGGGCTAGGAACTTAGGTGAAAGTTTGGGTAAGACTAGTGTGGGGAAATACATTTGTATATCTATGAGTTTATATACAAAGACCAAGAGAGGATGACTAATTGGATGGAAGTGAATGGAAATGAAGAGAACAATTAGTCAGTGGAGCTAAAGATAGAAAGAAAAAGAATGATGTGATGGCATCATCAAAAGAATAAGCACAAATGGCTAAAACAATGAGAGGGATACTTGATGGGATTTTAATAGCCAAGTATGAGTCCAAGGTAAAGGTTAGCATAAGATGAGTATAGTGTCAGTAAGGTTAATCCTCATCTGAAGAAAGGAGCATAAGGAAGAAGAAAACATAACATTACCCCCCAATTATACCTGAAACACTGAGGAAGGGAATAGGTCTATGCCACTATGGAGATGGAAGGGGGATGAAGTGGTTCTGTGGGAGTCAGAATTCATGGGAGGAGGGATCAGGAGACCCTATGATGTTGGCATATGCTATGTCATCAAAGATATCTTCAACATTAGAGAAAGGAAGACAGGTGGGTGATGCTGAATGTCAGTGACGATAAGGAATAGTTGAGTTGGTGAGGATCATGTGGTGAGTCCACTGGGGAGGAGGAACAGGAATAGGTGTAGAAGAGGTGTTAGGATGAGGATGACAGTTGGGGTATTGCCCTTGGATGTAACCTGGTGCATTAGTGCTGCAAATAGGACAGTAATACCACCTGAAATTAATTCAGTGGTATCCTAGATGGTGACATATGAAACAGGTCTCATTGAAGTGAGGATGAGAGTGAGAGAGAGGAGTGTCAATAGAGACATTGTTGATGGTGCAGTGTAGATGAATTTCGTTAGCTAAGTCTGCCCATTTGAGGGTGATTAACTTGTCTGGAGAGATGGGGGACAATGACGAGGATAGGAAAGAAGAAGGTGGAGTGTAGATGTGTGCTTCCCTTAGCATGTAGCTGGGAAAATAGAAGAGACTGTGAGCATTACAAGTTTTGTAGTAAAGTAATACTGGTCAAGATCGGTAATGAATTTGGGCATTCCAAGCTAATAGAGAGCCTTGGGGAGGACATTGTTCAAGACTATGGTGATGGATACAAGTATTTGTTGATGACAACCAAGACTCTCACCACTGCCAACTATGCACAAGAGGTGGGTTAGGTGGTCAGCCTGTAGATGAATGTAGGCTAGGAGGAAGAGGGGAGAATTCAAATTGATGTGGGCTCAAGTAGCATAGCAAGGTGGGGTTGGCAGAGAAGTTCCCAAGTGTGGGAAGCAGTATGATCAGTCAGGTCATTGGTTTGTTGGCAATGAACAAATATAAGGACATTTAGAGAGACAATAATAGCAGTGGCAGTGGCAATAAGCAGTGGGGTAAGAGGGACCTATGGAGTAGAGCCCCATTTAGTGGAGGCATTGGTGGATGAGGGGGTGTTATGAGAGGAAGGCAATGGGGGAGAAGATAAGTGATCAATAAGAGGATAGGTAGAAGAAACAATAAGAAAAGAAACTGAAGAGATATAAGGAGAAATAGGATGAGAAGAAGTGATGGAGGACATTGTGGTTTCAATGAAAGGGGTAAGGGAGATGAAAGACGGAGGGATGTTATTTTTTATAGTCCAGTAGGGTGGACTTTGCATATTTAAGATCCTGCTCAGGAACCCAAGAATCTTCTTCTGTGGTATACCCCTTCCATCAGGTTAGGAAGAAATGAGAGGATGGAGAGCTGTGATGGTGTAAGTTTTTTTCAATTTCATATTCTTCTTCCCCTTTGATAAGGTTATGTGATGATTGCAGGAAGTTTGGACTGTGTACAGGGTTTTTGCGATAGGAGAATAAGAGGAAAGCATGGAATGTGTTGTGGATCTTCCATGTGGAAGGAAGTTTAAGTTGATAAGTGATTTAAGATAAGACCTTTGTGATAGTGAATGGTCCTTTATGTTTCGGGGCAAACTCAGGATTTGGGGCAACAGTATGTTTGAGATTCCTGGCTTCAAGCCAGACTCTTTGTCCTTTGGTGAAAGGGGTAAAGTGTTGGCAGGTGTGGGAGGACATGACTTGGTGGGCAAGTTCATGAGAGGCTAGAGCTTCATTTCTAGCGGCAGTGAGGGATTTAATACAAGCTTTCACCATGGGAATAGTCATGGTGGGATGAGGTAGAACAGTGATTGGTTAGTGACAGAGTGGGTTTAATGATTGTGGGCAAATTCAGCATGAGAGATGGAATTGGCCCACATGGTTGGTTGATCTCCACAGAAGATTCAGAGGTAGGTTTCAATCTCTTGATTGACACATTTAGTCTCCCCATCAGACTGAGGGTGGTAAGTGGTGGAAAGGGAGAGTTTGTAGTTTAGGAGTTTTCCTAGAGCTTTGATGAATATGGAGGTGAATTGGGGTCTGCAATCAGAGATGATTTTGTTGTAGAGACCAAAGTGAAGAGACTTTATAGAAAAAGAGGGAAGCTATCCCTTCTGTGATGACAGTGGACTTAGTGGGGCAGAGAATTACCCTCTTAGTAAGCCCATGGTTGACCATGACCAAAAGGGCATCAAAACCGGAGGAGATAGGAAGACTAACAATCAAATCACAAGAGATTTGTTGGAAGAGGCAAGAAGCAGATGAGCAAATGGAGGTGAGTGGGGGTATCATAGAATGTGTATTAACTTTGTTCTGTTGACAGATAGCATAACCATTGATGTAGGAGTGGACATAGGAGGCAAAGTCTGACCACCAAAATTCGGTGGCAACTAGCTAATGGGTCTTGAGATAACTAGAGTGACCAGCAGTCTTGTGGTCATGACAACGTTCAAGGATAGTATGATGTAGGGAGTCATTAGGAGGAATGTAAACATGATCTTTGAAAATGAGGATGCCAGCTTTAGTTTGCCAGTCAGAGAGGTGACTATAAAAGGCAGCAGAGATGGATTCATCCATAGATTGTAGAGCATTGAGGGCTAGAGGGTCATCTTTGCAGGAGGTGCAGATATGTTCAGAGAGGGAAGCATCAATCATATTGACAAAGAGGGAAGGGGGAAGGAGAGTGACACCAGAGTTATCAACATCATTTGAAGGGAGAAGGTTGGGATGGTGGGAGAGAGTGTTGGGACCTACAAGAAGTTTACTAGGGACATGAATCATTTTAAGGTCAAAATCAGCAAGGTTGAGGAGCCAATGTGCTTGATGACAATTTATGTCATAGTTCAGGACCTTCACGCTACGTTTTCTTTTTCTTTTACTTGTCGTACTTAACAATATTTTCACTTTCACAGTCACGTGACCTAGTCATATGACTTACCCCTCTTTTGATCACGTAACATTCTGCTCTTCATTGTCACATGATCTCTGCACGTGATCTCGAGTCCAGACCCAGTCTAGACTCTTGCCTTATCTATGAGGTCATGCCACACGGACACCTTGCTTGGTACACATGTTTCTTATCTTTCTTCTCTTCTTCTTTCTCTCACACCAGCCCTTAATCCTTTCGGACTCAGATGACCTACCCTAAAGCACCTTACTTACATATATAAACCCTACCTGTTCGTCATCTCTCCTCAGTCCTATTCATTTGTTCTACTCTCCCTTGGGGGCCTAGGATATTTGCTACTACTCTTTCACTACCATTGCACTTTGCCGCCTCATCCCTGTCAATGGATGCTCCATTTGTTAACTGTCGTCATACCAATCTCAAACCTTTACCTCGTCGTCCATGTCAAAGCCAATATCGACAACTACCGTCTCTCCATCACTGTATTCCTGCTCCAGCGTATCTTCCCAATTATCTTCCTTTGATCCATTCAACTCCCTATATATCTAGGTTGTCTCATTCTAGGTTTCCATCTGGTTTCAATTTAAAGCTTGAGGTTGATGGAAATAGGTTAGGTTTTTGTAATTAGTGAAAACTTGGATGGAAAAAGAAGAGCTGTGGAGATATTATTGCCAGGATTTCAGGGTGCAAATGACGGCAAGGACTTCTTGATCATAGATGTTATAATTGTGTTCAGCTGTAGAGAAGGATTGGAAGAAATTGGAGTAGGGGTGCCAGTTGCCATTGGTGCTAGTTTGGAGGAAAATGGTACCAGAGGCAAACTTGGATGCATCAGTAGTGACGATGAATAGGGCAGAGTGATCAGGGATACAGAGAATAGGTTTTGATTGAAAGAGTGTTTTTAGGTGATTGAAGGTGGTTTGACAAGCAGGTGTCCATGATCAAGCAAGATTTTTCTTGGTCAGATCAATGAGGGGGTGAGTGATATTGGAGTAGTTTGGAATAAAGTGATGATAAAAATTGACAAACCCAAGAAAGGAGTAAATATCTTTAACCTTGAATGGAGTGGGTTAGAGGGAGATCCCTTTGAGTTTAATGGGGTCTATGGTGAGCTGACCAGGTTTAATGATCATTCTGAGATAGTCTTCCTTGATAGATGCAAAGGTATATTTTCAAGTTTACAGCGACTTCAAAAAGCATTACAATGTTTGATACTTTTGTAGTGTAGGTAAAATAACATTTGATGGCGTGGGAATTACACTTAGCTACAGTGGAAGCATGGGGGGTATAGACCCTTGGCTACCAAATGGTCCCTGGATCACATGATTTGGCCCACAGAGTGGGAAGATATGATTATTTTAAAGAATATATGTCATTGTAACACTTTTTGTACTTTTGAGATAGATAGTATAAACCTATTCAAATGATAGGATAGTTGCTGTTGTTTTGCACTACAAATAAACATACACATGTAAGTATAACGTCTGAGTTTGAAATAGTTCCCACACTTCTTGATTCTCAACCATTATTATCATGAGATCTCTCTCCATTACACAGAAAAACACTATTCTTTCTCAACTTGATGCTGGCCACTCAGTTCACTCTATCTCATCCTTCACTGGTGTCAGCACTGCTACCATCTCCAGACTTCATTCCAAAGAGTGTTCTGACTTGCAAAAGTCTATTGAAGGCCGTTTATCCAAGCTTTCCTCCTCCAACATTCGCCATGCCATTCATTTCATCACATCTCAGAAGGCTGAGAATGCTGTCCAGGTGACCAAAACACTCTCTGGAATCATCAATCAACCTCTCCATCCCAATACCATTCGTCTCCACTTGAAAAAGTCTGGCATGAAGGCTGTAGTCAAGTCCAAATGTCCTCTACTCTCAGCTAAGCATCGCAAGGCCCATTTAGACTTTGCCTATGCCCATAGGAATTGGACTATGGATGATTGAAAGAGGGTAGTATGGTCTGATAAGACCAAAATCAATTGCCTAGGGTCAGATGGACGCAAATGGGCATGGAAAAAGTCAGGTGAGGGACTTAGTGACAGATTGGTAGAAGGAGCTGTCAAGTTTGGTGGTGGTTCTGTGATGATGTGGGGCTGTATGACTTGGCAAGGAGTTGGATTTGCCATCAAGATTGATGGTAGGATAGATGGGGATCTCTATCTCCAAATTTTAAAGGATGAGCTCCAGCAAACCCTCAACTATTATGGGCTCAATCCTCCTGATACCATCTTCCAGCAAGACAATGATCCAAACCACACCTGCAAAAAGGTCAAGGAATGGCTAGAGGAGCAGGAGTTTAGGACTATGGTCTGGCCTGCACAGTCTCCAGACCTTAATCCCATTGAACACACTTGGGGCTACCTCAAAAGAAGACTTGCAGAGCATGAACATCCTTCTAAGGGTATTTTGGAGTTATGGAAGAGAATTCAAGTGGAGTGGGAGAAGATATCAGTAGAGGAGTGTCAGAAGTTGATTGAAAGTATGCCTAGAAGGATTCAGGCAGTGATTAGAGCCAAAGGAGGATATACTAAGTATTGATTTTGTATAAATACCATAGTCCATCTCAAAAGTACAAAAAGTGTTACAATGACATGTCTGCTTTAAAATACTCATATCTTCCCATCTCTTGGGCCAAATCACATAATCCAGGGACCATTTGGTAGCCAAGGGTCTATACCCCTCACGCTTCCACTATAGCTAAGTGTAATTCCCACGCCATCAAATGTTATTTTACCTACACTACAAAAGTATCAAACATTGTAATGCTTTTTGGAGTCACTGTAAGGTATAGGTCTAGTTCTGATATTCATTGGAGGTCTCAGCAGGTGCATTCAGTGTAAGTTGTGTCATTTGGGGAGAAGATGAGGAGGTCATCCATGTAAATGATGAGCCATCATTTGGCAATCATATTGTGGAAGGAGTCATTGATGAAGCATTGAAAAGTAGCTAGGGAGTTACAAAGACTAAAGAACATAACTGTAGGTTTGAAAAGTGCCTTGTGAGTGATGAAGGTGGCTTTCCATTGATGGCTGTCTTTGATGCAAATATTGTTGTAACCTCAACAGATGTTAAATTTGGTAAAAAGCTTAGCTCCTTGGAGTTTATCAAGGAGGTTGGAGATGAGTGGAAGAGGGTAGGCATCGTGGATAGTCTGTTCATTAAGGTAGCAGTAATCTTGACAGGGGCAGAGACCTCCATCCTTTTTCTTAATAAAGAAGAAGGGTGAGGCTTGTGTTATGCTTGGTTTGTGCAAGGACAAGCAAAGACCTGATGGGTAAAAACAATAGTCTTCCAAGGAGTTGAGTCAAAAGGGGATTCCTTAGATGAAGATGTTGGAGGTTTTCCAACCAAGGCAATGAGCCACTACCACGAAGGTAAGGTTTGGAGATTGATGATAGTAACCATCAGGACAAGGTGTAAACAAGAGCACCCACTCAGAAGTAGGACAATGACTTAGAGAAGTCCAGGAGATGAGGAGAGGGAAAACGATATATTGAGGCTAGGAACTCAGGTGGGAGTTCAGATAAGACTAGTGTGGGGAAATACATGCATGTGTCTAAGGGTTTATATACAAAGGCCAAGAGGAAATAACTAACTGGATGAAAGGGAATGGAAATGAAGAGAACAATTAGTCAGTGGAGTTAAAGATAGAGATAAAAAAAACGATGTGATGGCATCAGCAAATGAGTAAGCAAGAATAAGTAAACAAGATGGGGAATACTTGATGGGGTCCTAACAGCCAAGTATGAGTCCAAAGAAAAAGATTAGCATAGAACAAGTACAGGTGTCAGTGAGGTCAATCCTCATCTGCAGAAAAGAAGTATGAGAAGGAAAAGAAACACTACATTACCCTCCAATTATACCCAAAGCACTGGAGAGGGGAATAGGTCCATCCCAACGCAGAGAAGGAAGAGGAGTGAAGTGGTCTCAAGGGAGTTAGAAATCCTGAGAGGAAAGCCTGGGGGATCTGGTGATGTTGTTGTATGCCACATTGTTGAAGATGTTTTTGATGTTGGGAAAGTGAAACTAGATGAGAACGTAAGCAATGACAACTGGATAAACATATTGAAGGAGTGTTGTAGTGACAAGAAAACATTGTTGGTCGAGATTAGCAAAGATAGAGATGACAAGGACGAGGTTTGCAATTGGTACAAAGGTTATGTAAAGATGAAGCATTCATTAACAGGGATAAATCGGTAAGTGCAGAGTAAGGAGTGGTATTTGAGAAGACTTAGGCCCCCAAGGGAGAGTAAGACAAATGAATAGGACTGGGGAACAAACAATAAGTAGATACAGTTTATATAAGAAACTAAGGTGGTTTAGGGTAGGTCGTCTGAGTCTAAAAGGATTGAGGGCTGGTGTGAGATATAGAATGTGAGAGAAGGAAAGAAGTGAGATAAGAAGAATGTGTAAAAGGCAAGGTGTCCATATGGTATGACCTCATAGATAAGACAAGAGTCTGGACTGGGTCTAGACTTGAGGTCACATGGTTCCCATGGTCATGTGCAGAGATCACATGATGAGAAAGAGTAGAATGTCATGTGATCCAAAAAGGGGTAAGTCATGTGACTTGGTCATGTGACTGTGAAAGTGAAAATATATTAAGTATAATGGGTGAAAGAAAAGTGAAAACATAGTATATAGGTCCTGAACTATAACACTACCCCCATTCACCAGCTTCAAGGTCTAGCCTTGAGTTGGTGAATTCCATATAGGAGGGACCAAAAGGAGAGAAAAGAGATGTGAATTATTCTAGAGATATCCCATGGATGGGGCGTAAGACCATGGGGTGAGAAGTGTGGAAGTCATTGATAGCATCCTGTGTGTGTTTTAAATTAGCAGCAGGTTCCCAGGTGCAATCCACCTTGTTCCATCCTTTCCAATGGATGAGGTATTGGAGTTTTCCATGATAAAGACGTGATTGGACGATTTGATCAACCTCATATTCTTCATGCCTATCTTCAGACACGGTTATGGCATCGGGTTTAAATATGGGTTGACCATCTAGTAGTGCTTTATAGGGTTTTATGTGGGAAATATTAACAGTGGGGTGAATTGAGACGAAGGAGGGAAGAGTGGGGGTGACAGCATTAGGGAGGACAGTGGAAATACGGTAAGGGCCAATAAATTTTTGTATAAGTTTGCAAGCAGGGTAGGGGAGGGAGAGATGATCTATGGATAGCCAAACAAGATCACTGATAGAATACATGGGGGTGTTAGAGTGCTAGGATTCTTGTGTGTGCGACATCTAATCATGGGATTTCTGCAATGTTGCTTTGATTTCATCATGGGAGTGACCAAGTGTTTTAGTGAATGACTCCCCAGGTGTTATAGTGGAGGTTGTGGGCTCAGATCCATGCGAGGCAAATAATTATGTGTGACAAAGAATGGCGAGGTGCCAGTAGTGGTGGTGATGGCAGAGTTATGAGCAAACTGAGCCATTTTGAGCCAAGAAGCCCAAGAATCCTGTCATTTTGCAACATAGGTGTATAAATAGGTGAGAATCTTCCGATTGACCTGTTCCATTTGTCTGTCCATCTAAGGGTGGTAAGCCGTGAACAGCTTTTGCTGAACACTAAGGACTTTGCACAACTCCTTGGTGAACTCTGAAATGAGTTGAGGTCTCCTGTTGGAGAGAATAGTGTTAGGGAGTCCATGGAAACACCATACATGATCTCTAAATAAGCAAGCTAAGTCTAAGAAAGAAGTGGTTTTCATACAAGGAAAGAGTACAATTTCTTTAGAAAAACAGTCCATGACAACCCCTATAGAATTGAAACCATTAGAAAGGGGAAGTCTGGTAATAGAGAGAGGTAAAAGTTTTCCTGCTGGTGGCTTTGAACCCTTTGTGAGGGAGCACATCTGGCAGTGTTCTATATAAGTAGCAATGTCTTTGGCAGTGCCAAGCCATCAATAAAACTTTTTAATGGAGTGAATGGTGCATTTGTGGCCAGGATGACCTGCGACTGGAGAATCATGAAAAATTGAAATGAGTTCGTTTTGAAGAGAAGGGGACATGAAAACAATGCTGTTAGAATTTCTGAAAAGTCTGTCTGTTGCATAGTATTCATATTCATTGACTGCGTCAACATTTAACCTAGAAGATTCTATGCATAATTTAGTTTCAAAGTTAGGGGAAAGAGACGTGGAGGAGATGGCTTGTACTTCAATGGAGCCAAACCCTTTATCATTATGTTCTGACTTGTCAAGAGTCTTTGTTTCTGAGAGGATTGGATTTTCTATTTTTTCAATAATTAGTTATGTGATGCGGTCAAATTTAGAAACGTGAAAGGAGGAATCGGAGTGGTTGAAGAGAATTGCACCAATTTCTCCCCTATAATTAGCATCAATGACTTCAGCCATAACTTCAGTTTTATGTTTGAAGGCAAAGCCTAAATGAGGTGCAATTCTCCAGTAGGTTCTGGTTGGGAGTTGGATCTTGACATGGGTGGGAATGAGTTTCTGATTGTGGACAGGGATGTCAAGATCGGTGGTGGAGTACAGATCAAAGCCTGTGGTGGTGGAGGAGCCCTTTGAAGGTAAGTGAACATCAGAGGAGGTTAGTTCAACAGGAATAGATAAAGATGAGGAGTGAAGAACATTGGAAGGAAAGACAGTGATATTTTCATTTAATTTATCAATTGTGTCACTATGGTCAGGGTGATGAGAGAGGACATCAGCATATCCATTCATGTTGCTGGGTTTATAAATGAGTGTGTAGTTGAACTCTTGA
>JBBPRT010000380.1:0-12545 GCA_038093175.1 Boletus hoseneyae
TATTCATCTAATCATAATTGTAGACATTAAAAGCCTATGTGAATTCTCAACTCTGGTGTTTCAATGTACTTTATCCTTATATCACATTATCTAAAAACCAAAGTATACTAGTGTAAATAGCAGCTGACATAATGCATGTTATTGACAAAGAGAAATGTGTTATTTCCTGAAGGGATGTGCAAAATCAATATCAATTACAAATCCTCACAATATATGGCATATACCTAACTTTGGAGCTTATCTAATCTCCATGAGTCAGTTACCTAATCAAGGTTGAAGGTATGTATATTATATAAAAATGACACACTTTTAGCATATTTTTATTTTTAGCCACAACATGTACATATATCTTAGAATCTACAACTGTACCCAAGAAGGGTGCTTAAATCATTACATATAACACATAAACACAATATATATATATATATAGTATGTGATGAAAATGTATAAATAAAGTATCAACTTTTTTTTGTATAGTGAAGTATATAAAGAGTTGTTGATACTGTATAATATAGAATAATTGTAAGGTTTCACTTATGCTTGCATTAGTGCAACTGATGTCCATGCCAACTACCCTTCTGGGATAGAGCCATTGCACAGCCACAGCTATTATAATATCTTTATATTAATTATATTTTCAAATTGATTAAATATAATATATAAGTTTAACTTCTTTAGTCTTGACAAGAGGAATTTCAAATAATGGAATAGATTCTTATCAAATCTACCTAGGAATACCCTAAAAGAACTAACTATCATAATTGAGAAGAATTGTTCACCTATTCAATTAATTTTTCCCTATTATTCTCTAAAAACAACTTTTTTAGCCTTTTTGTATTTTATATCCATTTGTTTACACCCCTGTATTCTTTATATAGATGACTTAGAATGGTACATATTCTTTAACATATATAGTGCACATGTGCATTATATATATCAATGTTGTTTGTACCACTACCACCTTTCTCTTTTTCTGTATCATCATCAACCTTATTTGAACTGATCTTTGGCATGCTTTTTGAAGTACAAGTAGTACCTTAAAGGATTATGCAAGGGAAAGAGGAGTAAATATAGTCTCAAGTAGGAACACTCACTTGGGATAGGTGAAACATTGGTTAAACCAAGTATTTTGCTTTAGAGAGCAGATAGAACAAATCAGAAGATAACTCATTATAATCAGATGAGCCATAAGAGCTCTCCTTAATTATGTATAGAGATGTTTGTATCTATGTATGTTCCTAGAATGTTCTGAAGTATTCTAGCAAATAGCAGATAATACTCTTATCTCTGGTAAAGATACTATTCAATGGAAATAAAGACTCAGGTGATGAGTAAGAATGATACAATGGAATTATATCATTATAACCAATATGAATAGTGTAAGCACTTTATGTAATAGATAAGATCACATGGTGAGATTAAATAATCTAAGTGCAAGTCTAGACTGATCAGTGACTAATAGATGATCAGTAATGTTAATGTTGCATAAGCATTAGCTATGCATTAGTCTAGTTTAATCAAAGCATAGTGCTAAAGTTAAATCTCAACAATGCTTGCCATTAACATATCCACCTACTGCTTTAACATCTGTTAGGTGACATTACTTATGACTATATGATTATGCATTGTTTTGTAAAGCCATTCAGATAGCTCTCCGTCTGTTGAATAGGTCTTCAGACTATGTATATAGTCCATAAGGATGAAATGGCCACTGCTGGAAATATTGAAAGTATTACAAACTGTAAATAGTGTTGTAGTTCAGGACCCATAATGTCTTATTTTCAATTCTTCATACTCTACGATTCGGACTTATCATTTTTCTCTTTTTCAGATCACATGACCTCGATCATGTGACTCCTCTACTGTACAGGCACATGACTTTACTTCACTCCATATCATATGACCAATCATGTGACCTGGGGATCACATGACATCAGCCTAGACCAAGGGTTCAGACCATTGTCTTATCTATGATGTCATGCCTCAAGAACACCTTGCTGCTTCCACATGTTCCCTTATCATGCTTCTATTCACCTACCCTAAACCTTTTAGAACTCAGATGACCTGCCCTAATCACATCACCTCTCACTATATAAACCTGTCCCTCTATCATCTAGTTCTTTTTCTTTAGTCCTATTCACTTGTATCTCCTTTCCTCTAGTAGGGAACCTTGTACACTTGACTACCACTCCATTTATCTTTCAAATTTCATTCCTCTTTTCCAGAGTCATCCACTGCTCCAAACGGATGCTATTGTTGTGTTTATTGTACATCCCCATTGCAAACTTCTATGTCATCATCGCTGTCTATGCCAACAACTCCCAACGCTGTCTTCTCATCCAAGTATCACTCACCCAATCTATTGCTCAAAGGTTGGGCTTGTTGTAAAGGTTCAACACCCGTCAACAAATAGAGCATGAACAAGAAAAGATTAAGCAGATTTTGGCTATTATGAATTACTTCACTCCTTTATTACATTCTTCTTCCCTTGTAAGCTTACAATACAACATAGACACTCTACCTTTATCTTTATTATATCTCCCCATTGGAAAATATGTTATTCTTTTATCTTTTTTATGTGGTTGCATCACATGATAGGTCTGAACCCCCATTCTATTAAATATATTTAAATCTCTGATCTCACCACATAGGAGGTGGCTATTGTTTTATTTTTTCTATTGTTCATGTCTTCTTCTTCTCATTAGATATTTACTATGGCCTTATTCCCTTTATGTCTTCTTCAGCTACTGGCTCTCATATAACATCATTCTGATATCATACTAGTGTTGTAACAACTTCAAACTTGAATCATTATCTTCAAGTCCTGCAAGTTGTCAGTGATTTTTTGGGCTAAGCAGATTATTGTCATCAAAGTTACTGGCTGGTGTTTTGTATTTCTCTGTTAGTCAATATTTATTGATAATGGGGATTTTAGTGCATATATGCCTTATATTAACATACTGATAGCACCATCTGGGTTTAAAATACTTTTAGGATTATTGTTAGATTATTCTAATACTGAACCCCCACTTGCTGCTAACATGGTCATTCCAAAATACATTACCACTAGCTTGTAGGCCCTCCAGGGGCATTACAAATGCAGTGTTCTGGTTATCTTCTTTCTTTCTTTGTATATTATTATATCCATTATAGATCTAGACATGTAAATATGTCAGTGTCTTTTAACTGATCAACCAATACTGGTATTAGAAGGAGAGGATAGGAATTTTTTATTGTTTCTTTGTTTAAATACCATGACTAACCATTTTTTGCTAGTCTTTTGTGGAATAAAGAAGACAGATGCTGTTTATGGGAACTTTGATGGTTAAATATAACCTTTCTTTATCTTACTATCAAGAAATCCATGCACTTCTTCCATTTATTGATTAGATAGTGGTATTACTCTTCCTTTTTAGATTGAAAGTCTGCTCTAAGGTTAATAGTATGGTTTTAGTGATTTTGTTCAGATATCTGTTATAATTCCTTTTTGCTAAATTATTTGCTTTGCTTCTGATTGATAGTGCCAATAGAGGGGGAAATTCATCATTTATGAATGAAGTTAGACATGGAGTTGAGCCAATGACTGTAGCATATACATTGGTTAAACGTTACTTGTTGAGTGACCCAATTGTAATGCTGATATAACCAATCAAATCCTACATTATGAGTACAATAGATTGCTATTAAAATGTCTATTCCCTTGGAATGTTTTTAATAAGAAGCTACAAATGGAATGGAATGGTAATATAATTTATTAATATAGGAGAGAAGAACTATTAGTATTGCTAACATATATAGGATTTTGAAGTAGATGAATTGTTAATCCATAGACTTCCATACTCAAGGGAAGTGCCCTAATTGACATCCTCGTCCTGAACCCTCCTCAGCACTCATCCCTGTCCTACCATCCCACTAAACCCATTACATGGTTCCAAGCAACTCCACCATCCCTTGTCGCTGCTGCCACTCTGCATCCCCTGCTCACCTATCCTCTTCCAACATCAAAGATATCTTTGACGATATGGCCTTCAAAAATATCACTAGGTCCCCTGGATCTTTCTCTCAGGATTTCTGACTCCCCCGAGATCACTTCATCCCTCATTCTTCTCCGCATTGGCATGGACCTATTCCCCTCTTCAGTGCTTCGGGCATAATAGGGGGGTAATGTAATGTTTCTTTCTTTCTTCATACTCCTTTTCTTCAAATGAGGATTGATTTTACTGACACCTGTACTTGTTCTATGCTAACCTCTTTCCTTGGACTCATACTTGACTGTTAAGGCCCTGTCAAGTATTCCCACCTTGTTTACTCATCCTTGTTTATTCATCGATGCCATTGCATCGTTTCTTTTGTCTTTATCTTTGACTCTGCTGACTAATCGTTCTCTCTATTTCCATTTGCTTCCATCCGATTAGTCATTTCCTCTTGGCCTTGATATATAAATCATTAGACGTATGTATGTATTCCCCACACTAGTCTTATCTGAACTATTATAGTTCAGGACCTATATGCTACATTTTTCATTTTCCCTCACTCATTGTACTTAACATATTTTCACTTTCACAGTCACATGACTTTACCCCTTTCTGATCATGTGACATTCTGCTCTTCATCACATAATCTCTGCACGTGATCATAGGAACCATGTGATCTCAAGTTCAGACCCAGTCCAGACTCTTATCTTATCTATGAGGTCATACCACACAGACACCTTGCCTTCTAAACGTTCCCCTTATCTTGCCTCCTTCCTTCTCCTATATTCTATCTCTCACATTGGCCCTCAACTATTTAGAACTCAGACGACCCACCCTAAATCATCTTAGTTTCTTATATAAACCATACCTACTCGTTGTCTGTCCCTCAGTCCTATTCACTTGTATTACTCTCCCTCATGGGGCCTATTACTTTTCAAATACTACTCCTACCATTGCACTTGCCACATTATTTTTTGTTATCAGATGCTCCACGTTTTCACCATCTACATTCCAGTTGAAACATTCATCATTGTCCTTCATGTCCTCATCAATACTTGCCATTGAACTATTGTTTCAATCTCCTTGCTCATCCAACCTGTTGATAGTCAATAGGTTCAGCCTCACTCTAAGGTTCCACATCTGGTTTCACCTGAATAGGACTATTCTAAAACCCAACCCCTACATTGCCTTTTATTATGTTTTATGTATACTCATTTCCTCTACCAAGCTGAATGTTACCAAGAAGTAAACACACTTGAATTTTTTCAACTTCATCATCAACAAACACCAGTCCCGATCGTTGATAACATTCCCAATGACTTCAATCTGAACGACTCTACCCCAGGTCCCTTTAACTTTATATGACATCCTACTCTGCTCCCACTCACTCCTAAACCTAAGCAAGTTCAGGTGCCAGAACCTGCACATCCACACACACCCACACCCGCACCCCTGCTATGTCATACTCGGACGAAGAAGGCTGTTATAGTTCAGGACCTTACGCTGCGTACTTTCCTTTTCCTTCATCTTATCGGACTTAGTCGATTTCACTTTCGCAGTCACGTGACAAAGTCACCTGACTTACCCCTTTTAGGTCACGTGACATTCTGCTCTTCTCTGTCACATGACAACACATGACCGTGGGATAACACGTGACTCGAGTCTAGGCTCCGTCCAGACTCTCATCTTATCTATGATGTCACGCCTCACGGTTACCTTGCTTCTTCCTCATGTTCTCTTATCTTCTTCCTCCTCACACCGGCCCTTAACTATTTAGGACTCAGACGACCTACCCTAAACCACCTTAGTATCATATATAAACCATTCCCCCGCGTCGTCCTTCCTTAGTCCTATTCATTTGTCTACTCTCCACTTGGGGCCTGGACTCTTGCTTACTACTCCACTACCATTGCGCTTTGCCGTCTCATCCTCGTCATCGGATGCTACGTCGTTACCTCGTCTCTCTACCAATCAATACATTTAACGTCACTCTGGTCATCGTTGTCGACACTCACCGACAAACCGTTGTCTCAATCCAAACACTTGTCAGACCTATAAACTAGGTCTTCCTCGTTTTAGTTCAAGTCCCGTTACAAAGGCTCAGCATCCGAAGTATCGCCAACTTCACAATCTGGGACATCAAGAAGTCTTCATTCTCCATCTCCAGTCCCTTCTTCACTGTCTATCCCACCTTCCCAAGTAAGGATGTTGGGCATAGCTCCTCCTTCCCCAATATGGTAAGAATGCTGAAACCAGATGGAGACCTTATAGAGCAAGGAGGACCTAAGACAATAGGTCTGACAAGTGATTGGATAGAGACGACACATTGGTTGAGAGTATCGATGATGACACTGAGGTAAACGTAGAACAGGGCTAATGGTATTTCGATTTCGTAGACAAAGAGCATCCGATGATGAGGATGAGATGGCAAAGTGCTAGGGTAGGAAAGGAGTAGTAAACAAAGTTCAAGGCCCCCAAGGGAGAGTTAGACAGATGAATAGGACTGGGGAGAGATAACGTAGAGGTAGGGTTTATATATGTAAGTAAGGTGGTTTAGGGTAGGTCGTCTGAGTCTGAAAGGATTGAGGGCCAGTGTGAGAGAAAGAAGAAGGGAAGAGAGATAAGGAATATGCGTAACAAGCAAGGTGTCTGTATGGCATGACCTTATAGATAAGGCGAGAGTCTAGACTGGGTCTGGGCTTGAGGTCACATGGTTCCCATGGTCATGTGACGAGGAAGAGCGGAATGTCACGTGATCAAAAGAGGAGTAGGTCATGTGACTGCAAAGATGAAAATATTGTTAAGTACGATAAGCGAAAGAAAAGTGAAAACGTAGCATGAGGTCCTAAACTATAACAAATGCCATGCAGCAGATGCAATAACTGTTGCAAAACTCCCTTGCTCAACAGAACCACCTTCTAAGCTTGGTGGATCTGCATCAAAATCTGGGTTTAGTGTTATGACACACTGGACTGATGACAGAAGGCAGCAGCTATTTTACTCTGCATAACAGGCAAAGCCAAAAACTTTGCCAGAATGACAATGGAAAAGTACCAAAGTGGATCTAACAACCAGGGTGGCTGGCCTACCTTGGACAATCTCAAAAAAGAGATGGAAGAGTTCTTCCACATCAATGTGTTGAAAGAGGAGGTGTATAAGAAGTTCTTAAAGCTCCATCAAGGTTCCATGCCAGTTGAGGTTTTTACTCAACAATTTGAAGTATACAGGATCAACATGGGTATCTCTGCACTCACTGCCAGTGCCTTCTGGCCATACAAAGAGAAGTTGGCTTACAATATCTATTTTCAACTATTGATTTGAAACCTGGCCATCACCGACAATCTAAAAATGTGGCAAAAGGAAGCAGTGGACTTAGGAAAGAAGTTCACCAACATACGGTTAGAAAGAAGTAGCTGTCCTCTTCAGCAGGAAGCCAAACCGAGGTATACAGAGGTTGGTCTACAACTTGGTCATGGTGCTTCAATGGACACTCATGTGGTCCAACATACTAAGATGTGCAAATGTTACAATTGCGAGGAGATAGAACACCTTTCTCGCAATTGTAAAAAACCAAGAAAGCCGCATGGCCACCCCATCTTTGACCCTCTCACAGGGAAAACACACTTCATCCCACCTCGCTCTAACATCCACAAGATTGAACTCGCCCCTACCACCAACATCATCCGCATCCTGTCTTCTTCTGTGCTTTCATCAGTGCCTTCATCTGCCCCACTGTGGCAGACAGAGGAAGTGAAAGCTTTTTACTTTGATATGTTCATAGTACAAGCACAGCAGCTGGCTGCTGAAGGACTTAGAGGAAAAGGGAAAGCCAAGTGAATCTGGGAGGTGCTCACTCAGCTACGGACAAAATTTCTTCCTCTTTTACAATTTCTTCTCCTTCTTATAGGTGGATCCATATTGAAATATGGGCCCAAAGTTATGACACGTTGGACAAAAGACAGAAAGCGGCAGCTGTCCTACTCCACATGATGGGAAAAACTGAGAACTTGGCTAAAATGACAATGGAGAAGTATCAAAGTGGTACCAACAACCCCGGTGGCTGGCCCACCTAGGCAGATCTAAAAAAGGAGATAGAAGAATTCATCCAGATTGATGTACTGAAGGAAGAAGTGTATAAAAAGTTTATGGAGCTTCATCAAGGCTCCATGCCAGTTGAGGTATTCACTCAACAATTTGAAGTATACAGAATCAATGCTGGTACCTCCACCTTAGCCACCAGTGCATTTCAAGCTCATAAAGAAAAGCTTGATTATAATATTTACTTCCAATTGTCAATTAGGAACCCCACCATCACAGATGACCTAGCAACGTGGCAAAAGGAAGAGGTGGACCTTGGAAAAAAGTTTAACAACATGCGGCTGGAATGCAGCAGCCACCCTCTTCAGCAGAAAGCCAAACTAAGGTATACAGAGGTCGGTCTGTAGCCAGGTCACAGCGCATTCATGGACACTCGCACAGTCCAACAAACAGAAACTCACAAATGCTACAACTGTGAGGAGATAAGGCATCTCTCTTGTAATTGTAAAAAACCAAAGAAACCATGCAGCCATCCAGTCTTCGACCCCCTCATGGAAAAAACTCACTTTATTCTGCCTCATTCCAACATCTGTGAGATTGAACTCACACCCACCACTGGTATCATCCCCACTCAGTCTTCTTCTTCCTCTTCACTTTTGCCAGCGCCCTCATCTGCCCTTCCATGGCAGACAGAGGAAGCGAAAGCCTTCTATTATGATATGTTTACAGCCCAAGCATAGCAGCTAGCTGCTGAAGAACTTAAGGGAAAAGGAAAAGCCAAGTGAACCTAGGAGATGCTCACTTGGCTATGGACAATCTTTTATGTTTTCTTCTCCTTCTTCTCATAACCATTTCGCTATCTTAGGAGAGATGGATGGTGAGGTAGTTGATGTAAACTCATCAAACAATGTTTCTAGTTCCTTTACACCTTCTGAAGGGGCATCTTCCTTGAGCATGGCACCAGAAGTAAAACAAAGTATACTTAATTCTCCTGATAAAAATAAAAAAAATTCTATTAAATCTTTTTCTTCTTTAAAATCCTCCCCTACTAACCTTAACCTTAGGATTATTCCTAATGGTGATGAATTCGAAATCACCACCGATATCTATTACACAAAATGGTAAAAATATTAGAAAAAGCTCTACTCAACTCTGGTGCTTGCCAGACCTTCATCAACAAAAAATGGGTGCAGTCACTAGGTATCCCTACAAAAAAATTATCTTTCCCTTGTTCCATTTCTAATGCCAATGGCTCGATGTCATCACATGGAAACATTACTGATTATGTTTCTATTGTTCTCTCTTATCAGGAACACTCCGAGGGCATAGATGCCCTGGTAACAAACCTAGGTACTCATAAAATTTATTTAGGATACAACTGGTTTAAACGCCATAGCCCTCTCATCAACTGGGTTGAAAAGACCATCAATTTCTGTCACTGCATGTGTAACTGTATTATAATCAATGCAGCAAACCTCATTCATGGAATCTGGAACTCTTCAATACAATCAATCGAAGAAGGCCTTGCCAACAAGGTACCTTCCCAATACCACGAGTTTCTTGACATATTCAGCAGAGAAGAATCAAAACAGATACCGGTCTGCAAATCATAGGACCACACTATTGATCTCAAACCCAACTTTGTACCCAAAAAGGGTCAGGTAATTCCCCTTTTTGATGCTGAACTAGATGAAGTCCATAATATTATAGCTTCTGACCAAGGAAAAGGTTTTATCTGCCCTTTCAAGTCTCCTCAAATGGCACCAGTATTTTTTATTCCAAAGAAGACAGGCAAAAAACGTCTGGTTATGGACTATAGGTATTTAAATGAGGGTACAGTCAAAAACTCTCATCCTCATCCTCTCATTTCATCTCTCATCGATCGCCTCAAGGGCATAGATAAGTTCACATGCCTAGATCTGTGATGGGGCTATAATAATGTCCACATCAAAGAAGGCAATGAATAGAAAGCAGCGTTCATAACATTGCTTGGAGCCTACAAGCTAGTTGTCATGTACTTTGGAATGACTAACTCTCCTCCAACTTACCAACAGATGATGAATAATATCTTCAATGACATATACACCGTCATCATCATCTATCTTGATGATATGTGTATTTTTACAAAAAACAAATCTAATGAGGAACACTTAGAGGTCATCAAGGAAGTGCTCTGCCGACTCCGTGAGAATAACCTTTATTCAAAACCTGAAAAATGAAACCGGATGAAGACCTGGAACGACAAGTCCTGATACAACAGGAAGAGGAGAGACATTTTAGATGAAGATAACTGGGAATATCCTTTGTAGAAGGAAGACGGTGACAGCGAGACGATAGTTGTCGAAGTCGAGCTCAATGCGAATGACGAGATATAGATTTGATATTGGAAAAACAACAGTTACAAGATGAAGCATCCGATGACAAGGATGAAACGGCAAAGTGCAATGGTAGTGGAGTGGTAATCAAAGTGTCCAGGCCCCCAAGGGAGAGTAGACAAGTGAATAGGACTAAGGAAAGGATGACGGAAGGGAACAGTATATATATGATACTAAGGGGGTTTAGGGTAGGTCGTCTGAGTCCTAAATACTCGAGGGCCAGTGAGGGAAAGTCAATGATAAGGAAGCATGAGGGAAGCGCGAGGTAACCGTGAGGCGTGACATCATAGATAAGACGAGAGTCTGGACCAGGTCTAGACTCGAGTCACGTGTTGTCCCACAGTCACATGTGAGGTCACGTGACGAGGAAGAGCGGAAAGTCACGTGATCCTAAAAGGGGTCAAGTCATGTGACTGCGAAAGTGAAAAGTGCTAAGTACAATGAAGTGAATAAAATGAGAAAAATGTAGTGTGATGGTCCTGAACTATAACATGACCCCCCATTCACCAGCTTCAAGATCCAGTCTCGAGTTGGTGAATTCTGAATAGGAGGGACCAAATGGTGAGAAGAGAGACGTAAATTGTTCTTTGGAGATCCCGCGGATAGGACGTGGAGCCACGGGATGAGCTGCGTGGAAATCATTGATAGCGTCTTGGGCGTGTTTCAGATTTACGGCGGGTTCCTAGGTGCGATCCACCTCGTCCCATCCTTTCCAATGGATGAGGTACTGCAATTTTCCGCGGTAGAGATGTGATTGGACGATAAAGTCCACTTCGTATTCCTCGTGACGATCTTCTGTCACGGTAACGGCGTCGGATTTGTACACGTTTTGCCCGGCTAGCAGGGCTTTATAGGGTTTTACGTGGGAGATGTTGACGGTAGGGTGGATGGAAACGGATGAAGGAAGGACGAGGGTGACGGCATTAGGGAGAATGGCGGAGATACGGTAGGGACCAATGTATTTTTGGGTGAGTTTTCAGGCAGGATAGGGGAGGGAGAGATGATCTGTCGAGAGCCAGACAAGATCACCGATAGAGTAGGTGGGAGCAGTAGAACATTTGGATTCTTGTGCGTGCAACATCTGATCGTGTGTTTTCTTTAGCGTTTCGCGTATTTCGTCATGGGAGCGTCCGAGAGTTTTAGCAAACGACCCCCCAGGGGTTTTAGTGGACGTTGTGGGTTCGCTTCCCATGCGAGGTGCGTAATTCCATGTGATCGTGAACGGTGAAGTTCCGGTTGCCGTTGAGATAGCGTTATTGTGTGCGAATTCAGCCATTTTTAACATAGATGCCCAAGAATCCTGGTTCTTTGCCATGTAGGCCCGTAGATATGTGAGGATCTCCCGATTGATCCGTTCCGTTTGTCCGTCCATCTGTGGATGGTACGCCATAGACAGCTTCTGCTGTATGCCCAGGACTTTCAGCAACTCTCTGGTAAACTCCGAGACGAATTGTGGTCCTCTATCGGAAAGAATAGTGTTAGGAAGTCCGTGGAGACACCAAACGTGGTCTCTAAATAAAGAAGCTAAGTCCGAGGAAGAAGTAGTTTTCATACAGGGAAAAAGAATGATTTCTTTAGAAAAACAGTCCACGACGACCCCTATAGAATCAAAGTCAAGAGAGAGGGGAAGTCCAGTTACGAAATCAATGGAAATATCCTCCCATGGATGGGAAGCAACGGGTAAAGGGAGTGACAGTATTCAACCATAACCAGTTCCGAGTGTTCCGGGTTCCGCATCAGAACCAACGTTCCGGAACTGGTTCCGAAATTTTCCCGTGCTGTTCCGAACTTCCGAACTGGAAGTATCACTGGAACCACTTCCGGAATTTTCCTGCACTATTCCGAACTTCCAAACTAGAAGTATCTTCGGAACCATCAGAACTACTTCCAGAATTTTCCCACGCTGTTCCAGACTTCCGAACTGGAAGCAACTTCGGAACCACCGGAACCACTTCCGGAACTTTCCCGCGCCTTTCCGAACTCGGAAAGATCGGAACAATCGGAAGTACTTGTATGATATAACCTTTTGTTGCTTAAACATTTAGTGTTCATTCTTCTATTACAACATATTGTTATATTCTTTCAGGTTCATCAACACACCATTACTGATGACATAATACGAGTATACCTCTGCCCATAGTATATATATCTCAACCCC
>JBBPRT010000381.1:0-12526 GCA_038093175.1 Boletus hoseneyae
TCCCACCATGGGCAAAACCCACTATGTCCCACCGTGCTCCAACATTTACAAGATTGAACTTGCCCCTACCATATCCATCACTTCCGTCCCCACCTCTTCTTCTATGCTTTTGCCAGTGCCCTCATCTGCCCCGCCATGGCAGACAGAGGAAGTGAAAGCATTTTATTTTGACATGTTTACAGCACAAGCATGGCAGCTGGCTGCTGACAAACTTAAGGGAAAAGGCCGAGCTGAATGAACCTAGGAGGTGTTCATTTGGCCAAGGGCAATATTCAATATTTTTTTTTTCTCTTCTTCATCATCATCTCACAATTGGTTTGCTATCTTAGGGAAGATGGACAGTGGGTGGGTTGGTCGACGATAACTCATCAAACTTTGTATTATCTAGTTCTTCTCTTATGCCTTCTGAAGGAGCATCTCATTTGAGCGTGGCACTAGAAGTAAAATATAGTGTGCTTAATTCTCCTCAAAAAATAAAAAATACTTCCATCAAATCTTTTTCTTCTTTAAAATCCTCCCTTACTAACCTTAACCTTAGGATCATCCCTAATGGCGATGAATTCGAAATCACCACCAATATTTATTACAAAACTGAATCAAAATGGTGAAAAACATTAGAAAAAGCTCTACTTGACTTTGGCACCTGCCAGACTTTTGTGGACAAAAAATGGGTACAGTCACTCGGTATTCCAACCAAAAAATTATCTTTTCCTCGTTCTATTTCTAATGCCGATGGCTTGACGTCATCACATGGCAATATTACTGATTATGTTTCTCTAGTATTATCCTATCAAGGGCACTCAGAAGGCGTAGACTAGACACCTTGGTAATCAATCTAGATACTTACAAAATCTATTTAGGATATGATTGGTTTAAACACCACAACCCCCTCATTGACTAGGTTGAAAAAACAATCAACTTCTGTTGTTGCACCTATAACTGTGTTACAATCAATGCAGCAAATCTTGTCCACAGCATTTGGAATGACTCTATACAATCCATCAAGGAGGGTCTCGTCGAAAAGGTACCTCCACAATATCACGAGTTTCTTGACGTTTTCAGCAAAGAAGAATCCAAACAAATGCTGGTCCACAAATCATGGGACCACACCATCAATTTTAAACCTGACTTTGTACCCAAAAAGGTTCAGATAATTTCTCTTTCTGATGCTAAATTAGATGAAGTTTGTAACTTTATAGCCTTTGAGCAAGAGAAGGGCTATATTTGCCCTTCCAAGTCTCCACAAACAGCACCTGTATTTTTTATTCCCAAAAAGACAGGTGAAAAGCACCTCATCATGGACTATAGGTATTTAAACCAGGGTACAGTAAAAAAACTCCTATCCCCTCCCTCTCATTTCTTCTCTTATCGATTGCCTTAAGGGCGTAGATAAATTCACCTGCCTGGATCTACAATGGGACTACAACAATATCTGCATCAAAGAAGGCGATGAATGGAAAGCAGTGTTTGTAATGCCACTCAGAGCTTATAAACCAGTTGTCATGTACTTTGGGATGACTAACTCTTCTCCCACTTTCCAACAGATGATGAATGACATCTCTAATGACATGTATGCCGTTGTCATCATCTATCTCGATGATATGTGTATTTTTATCAAAAACAAGTCCAATGAAGAATATTTGGAGGTTGTCACGGAAGTTCTCTGTAGACTTTGCAAGAACAATCTTTATGCCAAACCAGAAAAATGCATATTTAATGCTGACAAAGTTGACTTTTTAGGCATGACTATTTCTGCCAACAGTGTCAGCATGCAACCAAAAAGGTTGATGTCATCCTTGACTGGCCGGTGCCTGCCAAATTAAAGCAACTTCAATCCTTTCTTGGACTTTGTAACTATTATCGCCGGTTTATTAACGGTTTTGGACAGATTGCCCACCCCCTCAACAGCCTCATGAAGAAAAACGTACCCTATGTCTAGGAGGAGGCTCAACAAAAAGTGTTTGATATGCTCAAAAAGCAATTCATAACAGCGCCACTTTTGGCTTTCCCCAACTTCTCCAAGGACATGCGCATTAAAACAGACACTAGCGATATTGCCTCAGGCATGGTGTTGTCTGTCCTAGGTTATGGCGCCCCTGTGCTTTTCTATCTCATTCATTTTCCTCTGCTGAATGCAACTACCCAGTCTACAATAAGGGGTTGCTTGCTATCATACACACTCTTGAGAAGTGGCGCCATTATTTAATTGGAAAGGCTAACTTTGAGATTTGGACAGATCACAAGAATCTTGAATACTGGAAAAAGCCACAAACACTTTCTGGTCGCCAGGTACGATGGCATGAACTCCTTCAAGAGTTCAACTACACGCTCATTTACAAACCCAGGAACATGAACAGACATGCTGATGCCCTCTCTTGTCGCCCTGACCATGGTGACACAGTCAATAAATTAAACAAAAACATTACTGTCTTTCCTTCTAATGTTCTTTGGTCCTCTTCCTTATCTATTTCTATTGAATTGACCTCCCCTGATGCTTGCTTACCCTCAAAGGGCTCTTCTTCCACTGCAGGCTTCAACCTATACTCCACCATTGATCTTGACATCCCCGTCCACAATCAGAAACTTATCCCCACCCATGTCAAGATCCAACTCCCAGTTGGAACCTATGGGAGAATTGCACCACGTTCAGGCCTCACCTTCAAACATAAAATCGACGTCATGGCCAAAGTCATTGACACCGATTATACAGGAGAAATTGGTGTAATTCTCTTCAACCATTCCAATTCCTCTTTCCACATTTCCAAGTTTGACTATATGGCACAACTAATTATTGAAACAATAGAAAACCTCACACTCTCAGAAACAAAGACTCTTGACAAGTTAGAACGAAATAATAAAGGGTTTGGCTCCACTAGAGTTCAAGCTATTTCTTCTATGTCTCTTCCTCCAAATTTTGAAACTAAACTATGCATGGAATCTTCTAGGTTAAACATTAACACAGTCAATGAATACAAGTACTATGCAACGGACAGACTCTTCAGGAATTCGAACAGCATCATTTTTGTGCCCCCTTCCCTTCGAAACGAACTTATCTCTATTTTTCATGATTCTCCAGTTGCTGGTCACCCTAGCCACGATCATTTTGAAGTACAAATAGTACCTCAAAGTGTTACATAAGGGAAAGAGGAGTAATAGATAGTCTCAAGTGGAAACACTCACTTGGGATAGGTGAAGCATTGGTGAAACCAAGTGTCTTGCTTTAGAGAGCAGATGGAATGAATCAGGAGATAACTCATTAAGATAAGATGAGCCATAAGGGCTCTCCTTAAATATGTAAAGATGTTTGTATCTATGTACATTCCTAGAATGTTCTAAGGTATTCTAGTGAATAGCAGATAATGCTCTTATCTATAACAAAGATACTATTCAATGAAAATAAAGACTCAGATAATGAATAAGAATGATACAATGGGATCATATCATTATGACCAATATGAATAGTGTAAGTGCCTCATGTGATAGATAAGATCACATGGTAAGATTAGATAATCTAAGAGCAAGCCTAGACTAATTAGTTACTAAATGATAATTAGTAATGATAAAGTTGCATAAGCATTAGCTATGCATTAGTCTAGTTTAACCATATTGTAGTGATAAGGTTAAATCTCAACACTCCTCCTCACTGTTCATGTTGGGAATGGTACAAGAGTTAATTGTCACCTACCCTCTAGGAATTTTATCTTTCCTAGGTTTTTAGTAAAGATGTCTGCGAACTGTGAATTAGTATTGACATAGTAAAGTTCAATTTCACCATATTCAACAGCTTTGCGAATGTAATGTTGTGGAATGCGAACATGTTTAGTTCTATCTTCTTGTGCTGGATTGGAGGCTAAAAAGATTGCTCCTTGATTATGCACACACATAGGTATGCACTCTAGTGGAATTTTGATCTCTCTGAAGAGGTTACATATCCACTGTAATTGTTTAGTGCATTCTATCATTCCACAATACTCAGCTTCTGTAGATGAAAGCTGGACATGCTTTTGTCATTTGGAAAGCCAAGAAACTATTTCCATTTGCAAGGAACATAGCATATCTGGTTGTTGAATGAGAAGTTTCAACATCTCCTGCCCAATCTGTATCAGAATAAGCAATGAGACCAGAATTGTTACCTGTCGCAGTATATTTAATGCACAAAGTCTCAGAGTGTGATAAGTAACGAACAATTTGAATTGCTTTCTAGAAATGTTCTTCTGATGGGTTAGAAGAATATTGTGACATCTTGATAACAGCATATGCAATGTCTGGTCTTGTTCCAAGCATGATGTAAAGCAAGGATCCAATAACCGATTGATAACAACTGCGTAAAGAAGGATTTCCTTTATTTTCATTTGGTTTTGCAATGTAACTGGTAGGTAGAGAAACATTTGTTTCTTTACAGTTCTCTTGACCAAATCACTTTACAACTTTAGAAGCATATTTGTTTTGATCAAGGATAAAAGATCATTTAGATCTATCTCTGGTGATATGCATTCCTAGGTATTCTTTGGCTTCGCCAAGATCTCTAGATTTCTATTTTTGCATGAACTTCTTATGAGAAAGAACCTGCGCTTTGTTGCTACCAAGAAAAACAGCATCATCAACACAGATAATAATAAAAATAATGTCTTTTCTAATGAACTTGACATAAACTCCTGAATTAGAGGTACATCTCTTGAATCCAAAGGAAACAAGGTTTTGATGAAGCAGTTTATTCCATTGAAGGGCTGCTTGTTTAAGACCATAAATGGCCTTTTGTAAATGACAGACCTTTTGTTCCTGACCCTTAATTACAAAGCCTTCAGATTGCACCATGTAGATTTCTTCATCTAGCTCGCCAGAGAGAAAGGCAATTTTAACATCTAGCACTTTGATTTCCCAATCATGAAGTGCTGCTAGTGCAAGAACCAATCTCACTGTTTCAAATCTTGCAATAGAAGAAAAGGTTTCTTCGTAATCCATTTTAAAGATTTGAGTAAAACCTTTAGTAATGAAACAAGCTTTAACTCTATTGCTATGGCATATGGCAAATACCCATCTCCCTTTGATAGGTTGTCTTCCTTTGGGAAGATTAACAAATTTCCATATCTTTCATTCATGTAAAGACTTTATTTCATCTTTAGCTACGTTATACCAAGCTATTTGTGAAACCGGATAGAGACCTTGAACGAGACAACCTAAGCTAGTAGGGTGTCGAGTGACTAAATGAAGAGAATCGGGAAGATACATTGAAGAAGAAACACAGTGACAGCAAGACATTGGTTGATGAGATCGGCTTCGATATGGACAATGAGATATAGATTGGCAATGGGTACGATGATGGTGAGCAAATGAAGCATCCAATTATGAGGATGAAACAGCAAAGTGCAATGGTGGAGAAAGAAGTAGTAAACAATGAGTCCAAGGCCCCCAAGGGAGAGTTAGACAAATGAATAGGACTGGGGAGAGACGATGTAGAGATACGATTTATATATGTAAGTAAGAGGCTTTAGGGTAGGTTATCTGAGTCCGAAAAGGTTGAGGGCCAGTGTGAGAGAAAGAAGTAAGAGGGAAAGATAAGAGACATGAGGAGAACGCAAGGTGTCCGTGAGGCATGACATCATAGATAAGACGATGGTCTGGGCTAGGTCTGGACCAGAGGTCATGTGACGATGAAAAGCAGAATGTCACGTGATCTAAAGAGGAGTAAGTCATGTGATTGTGAATGTGAAAATATTGTTTAAGTACGATGGATGAAAGAAAATGAAAATGTAGTGTGAGGTCCTAAACTATAACAATTTGTTGATCTTGAGGAGGCTTAGCTATATCTTGATATTGCTTTGGTACTGACCATTCTCTATGATCAATAGCTTGTGCAAAGTGGTGTTGCATCCATTTTGCGCTATACATTTCTTTAAGATTCTCACTTTCATTAGTGGGTCTCTGTTCTTCTTGAATAGGGTCTGCTTGAATTGGTGATTCAGCTCTAGATCTGGACTCCTCCTGAATTGGTGTTAGTCCTGCTCTGATGTCTCGCTTAATCTCGACTGCTAGTCAATTACCATATGTATTGTCTGGTAATATATGAGGTTGAGGAACACGATTAGATCTGTATTACTCAAAAGAAGGTTTAAATGAAGATCTCTCATCATGAGTAGAATGATACTGATGAGGACGAATGTGAAATTCTGGTAGTGTTTCTCCAGGACATTGTCTGGAAGGCATCCAAACTGATGGTATTGGAGTGGGTACTAACCAGTGATCTTTGTCAGTAGGTGAAGGAGGTGAATCTGATACTAGGAATCATTTATGTTGATGATGATCCTCTATATTGCTTCTATATCCTGTGTCCGGTTTAGATCTCCTTACACCAGGGTGTGTAGGTGTAAAGGGCATTTTTGGAGGTAGAGGACTTGAACTTGATTCAGGACTAAAATAGAGTGGAGATTTAGATCTTGTGGCATTTGTGGAGGTATCCATTGATTTGGATCAGGAGAATTACCACAAGGGATAGCAGTTGGTATGTAAACATGACATGTAGGGGGTTCAGGGTCTGGTTAATCCTGAATGTTGTCATTTGCTGTGTTTTCATTGATAGGAATAGGGGCAGGTCCGTCTACTTGGTCTCTGGAACAGTGCAGAAAATAGTTTTCATTGAAAGTGGCATTAGTAGTGACAACAACTCTATGCTTTTGTTTTGACCAAAAGTGCCAACCTTTGGTGTTTGGTTCATACCCTATAAATGTCATTTCTTCAGATTTTGAAGACAGTTTGTCCTGCTGTTGTTCTGGAGGAATGAAAACATATGCTCAACAACTGAATACTCTGAAGTAAGATGCATCAGGTTTCTTTCCATTAAATATTTCTATAGGAGTTTTCCAATCATGATGATGCATGGGTTGTCTATTGTACAAATATACTGATGTCTCTACAGCGTCTTGCCAGAATGCTTTAGGAAGGCAAGCATGCTGATGCATTGCTTCTGCCTTTTCCATAATGGTTCTATTGAATCTCTCAGCTCTACCATTCTGCTGAGGAGTGTGAGGGACAGAAGTCTAGTGAGTGATGCCTCAGAAAGTGAGGAACACCTAAAACTCATGAGACATGAATTCCCCCCCACAATCCAGATGTATGGAGGTGAGTGTGTGACCAGTGAAAGTCTCAGCCCAAGATACCATGTTACAGAAATTAGACAAACAATCCAACTTGGCCCGCAAGAAGCAAAGTAAGCATACCCAGAATAATTGTCAATAAAAGTGAGGACAAACCTGGTGTGAGAGCGAGGTTCAATTGGAAAAGGACCCATAAGGTCTAAAGGTACTGAAAGTAATCTGTGAGCAAAATCAGGTGCATACCAAACTTCTTCAAGACAAACTGTAGGAGGAGTAAATCCTCTATTGATCTGTTGGATAAGGATGGTTCCAGATCTGTGCATAGATACCTTAGATCCATTGGCTACAGAAACTTGACATACTTCCATGTCTAGATGTACGAAATCTTCAATAAATGGAGATAAGTGGTCTGTACATCCACTATCAATCATCCAATGAGATCTGCTGAAGGCAGACTTCTTATCACTCTGAAGCATATTCACTTCAATATAATAGCAAAGGTATCAGTTGGATTCCTCGTCATAGAACATGTTCATATCCAGATTGGTTACTTTATAGGTACTACCACTATCATGTATAGGAATATTTCCTTTGTGTGTTCTCCTTTTGGGTAAGTAGTCTCTACCATGCTGATTCTCCTCTCATTGTAAAGTATGAAATGTGAGGGCAGAAGAGTGAAATTCTTCAGTTTGTGTATAGGGAATAGGTGGTGAGGGAAGAGTAGAATCCAAAATATTAAAATGAGCATTGCTCAAAACTAAACCTTCTAAAGATAGAACAACTTTGTTCTTCTTATTTTTCTTTCCTTTCGTGTCTTACTTTGAAAGTGGTAAAAGATCTTGTTGCAAAGGCAATGGTTCTCGTCTCTTAGACAGTTGAGCTCCTAAGTCTGAGACTTTAGAAAGAGGAGCAACACTAAAAGGAACTATTTGTATAATCTATACCTATATCATTGGTGTCTTCGATTTGGACAGTTTCCTTTATATTCATGTTACTCTCTTTATGTTGATCCCATCTCATTCCATGAGAAGAGGTGGTCATTGTTAGCGATGATGTTGGTCTGATCCTCTGGTACTTTGTTTAGCACCAGTTCATCCATAGTAACTTTGTGAATAAAACCTTCTCCCTGGACCGTGTTGGTTTGAGGGGCCTTTCCTTTTCCTTTTGTGTCTTTCTTCTTCTGACACATCTCAAAACCATTGCAGTTTTGGTTCTTCTGGAAATTACTTTTGCCTTGGTAGAATTTTTTGTTTACCCCAAGGCGTACTCCTCCAGAGGTACCAATCCCGAAGGAGCTAAGTGATTCTGATGGTTGTTAGATTGTCCCTGAGGATGTCTCCACTGAATAGATTTAGGTGGGCCTTTACGAATCATAGTGGTACAATTGGCGGAAGAAGTGCTTATGTTGTCGTTCTCTACAAAGTTAATGTGGGAGGCTAAATCACCTCAAGTTCCTCTGAGAGAAACTTTGGAAAGAATCTTTTTAGTAATGTTATCTACCGAGAAATCAGCAGCAGGAGTGGTTTGAGCGACAACTGAAGCAAAGGAAAAGAATGAGTCTAAGAGACCCAGAAGGATGAACATTGCTTGAAACAAGTCTGGCAGCCTTAGGCCAGCCGAGCTCAACTGATCAAACAAGGATGTATGAAACTGGATGAGAACATTTATGGACAAGTTCAACCTTTAGGTGATAGGGTGGACGAGGGAGCTGATGGAAACGACACAATAATGGCAGGTGCCAATGAGAACGTGGATGACAACGACAAAGTATTGGAGTGGGATGGTAATGATGTAAGCATAGAGCATCCGATTACGAGGATGAGGTGGCAATTGCTTGGGTAGAAGGTAGGAGTGGTATTCAAAGTAAAAGGCCCCCAAGGGAGAGAATACAAATGAATAGGACTGGGGAACAGACAACGTAGAGGTACAGTTTATATATGTAAGTAAGGAGCTTTAGGATAGGTTGTCTGAGTTCTAATTAATTGAGGGCCAGTGTGAGAGATAGAAGAAAAGAAGCAAGATAAGGAACATGCATAGGAAGCAAGGTGTCCATGTGGTATGACCTCATAGATAAGGCGAGAATCTGGACTGGGTCTGGACTTGAGATCATGTGGTTCCCATGGTCATGTGCAGAGATCAAGTGATGAGGAAGAGCAGAATGTCACGTGATCAGAAAAAGGAGTAAGTCATGTGACTTGGTCATGTGACTGTGAAAGTGAAAGTATGTTAAGTTCAATGATTGAAAGCAAAGTGAAAATATAGTGTGAGGTTCTGAACTATAACAATGTAACCTTGCTGATGCTCATTTGAGCATTTCTCAGGTTAATCCCAGAATTAAGGATCTGATGGAATAGATAGAATTGACCAGACAGACCTTTAGAACCGAAGAGGCTAAACAATTTATCCCAAAGTGCTTTTGCTACTGAAGGATGCATAGCAGGAGTAGTGGGATACTCGTAAGAAACCAGATGGAGAAACTGATCATCAAGGGTGTTAGCAAGAATGCCACAAACCTGTTTGTTGATGATAATCCATTTGGGTTGGTCTGCTCCCAGAGTGGTGTCATAAGCAATGGATCCATCAATGAATCCCTAGACTGATAAGGACTGAAGAACCAATTGAAGGCGTTGGGACCAGATAGGGTAGTTGGACTGTCCCTTGAGAACAGAAATGCAATTAAGAATAGTGTTGTCAACTTTGAAGTCAGTGGAGGTAGTAAGAGCTGCCATTTAGAAGAGAAGAATGTCTGCAAAGCCTTCGTCAGTGATCAGAATGTCAAATAAATATTGAAGAAGTGAGAATGGTGCATTGCCTGCATGTCCTAATCCTGTTCCTGTGCCTTGTTCCTGTGTTCCTGGTTATGTCCTCGGAGATTGTCCAGGTCTCCGGTGTGTGGTAATCCAGGAACGAAAGCAACGAAGCTTTTGATTACGTCCAAGGGATTTCTGAAATTTTTGGTCCTAATAAAGCTTTCACTCTATTTTCATCCAGGGACCTTCATAAGGTTTCTCTACGTAATGTGTAGGTAAGGGCATCCATGAGAAAGATTCAAAATGTTCTAGAAATCATATATTGAAGTAATGAGGATTTGTCATGTACCTGTCTGACATAAGTCCCTTTTCTATTAGAATTACTCTTTGTGTGCATGAATGGTATGGTACATCTAAAGTCTCTGGATTACTCCAGGTGTTCATGGCAGCAAAGGATAATTAAGGGTTAGATATTTCAAAAATATAAGAACAATCACAAGTATGACAACAAGGCCAAGTAAGAGGAACAGAAGAAGAAAGATGAAGTCTACTCCTACACATGGCAGTGAGTTCTTTGTTGTTGCTTGCCCTTCTTAGCAGCTCTTCTTCTTTGTCTTCGGTTAATCCCTGCCAGGGTATCGTAGACATTGTTTAATTGTTCTGGTGAATCTTTGAAAGAAGAAATTAGTCTCTGGATAGGGATAACCTTTGTGAGAAGAATTTTGTCATTTTCATAAAGGCATTGTGATTCACCTGAGTAAAAAGAAATTCTAGCCTGGAAATCATAAAGTTGATTCCAGGTCTGCATACTCATCCCAAAAATTTTCTGCTCCAATTGAGAAAGCAGTGCTCAATATCTTTCGAAGATTTCATAGAGGTTGATGGATTGTTTAGCCCGAAAAACAGGAGTCATCACTTTAAAAAGGAAGATGTTGGAATAATGGGAAGGTAGAAAGAGATCATAATGGAAGATTTCGAATTCTTGGTCATAGATGCGAAGGTTGCGGGTCTCGTCATAAGTGCAAACTGGGAAAGCCCATCTAGCTCCCTCGAGATATTGACCAATGGTTTCATTGAGATACCGAAGGCCGTTAATAGGTTGTCTCTGGACCACAAGGTGATCTGGGTGAGTCTCCTCTAGGTGAAGCCTGAAGGGAATTACCTGTCAAGGAGAAATCTCCACTTCTCTAAGATTAAGAAGTGGGGTCTGATGTTGGAACCAAATGGGGGCTATCAGTTTCATCACCCTGATGTTGGGTGACACTTCCACCGCCATGTAGTGACTGTGCTGAGTCAGAAGCGATGGTAGGGACAGAGGTGGATAGAATATGAAGTGCTTCTGATGGATGTCCCAGATCTTCTGATTGTCTTCATCAATTGTTATCCATTCACTCTCTATGTTCCTGTTGATGACGTTGGTATCTAGAAAGGCATCCTCTATCCAGAGGTACTCCATGTCCTCTGGATGATGGAGAACTATGTACTCGCCTCTCTTCAGATCCAGAATGTCCACTCTCAGAAGATCAATCATTTTCTGAATGCCAATCGCTTTGACTGGCTTCAGCTGAAGCACTGGGAGGGACCCCTTGACTAACACTTGATCCATGGGACTCAGCAGACAATTGTTGTGAAGCATGGGTGGTTGGTCGAGATGAGGAATTATGTACTCCCCATTGATGAGTTGTTTGACTTCTTCAGGGTCTAGCTAAAAGTGTTCCCGGAGTGGGAGAGGAGTGAGTGTGGGAGGAAGAGTGAGGTTGGGTGACTAATAGAGTAGCGAGTTCATTTATGAGAGAATCAATGAAAGGCAGAGGTGGAATAGGAAGATGAGGAGGGCTATTGTTGAGGGCATGCTTGAAAGTCTGAATGGAGCTCTTTTGATGTGGGATGGAGCGTGGAAGTATGAATCAGAAGGAGAAGGCAAAGAAAGAACTCTGAAAATAATAAACAGATCGTTATGATCTTTTAGTCTCTGAGAATTAGTTCTTAGGTAATTGTTCTCACTGTGACAATGAAATTCTCCTTGTTCAATTGCACTGTTGCAAATAGGACAAGGGATCTCTAGAAGTACTCCTGGAGCAACTGTATGAATGTGTGTTATGGAGCGAGAAATGGTCTCAGGTACAACCCTGGGAGGAGTTCTAGGTTGTTGCAGTGGAAAAGGAGTTGGTAGACAATTAGGATGATAAGGACAAGGATGAGGATGTGGCTGAGATTCAGGATTGGATGTGCAAGGTGGCATGGGTCTCCTCTCAATACTTACATTGACAGGGTAGTTCCTGAACATAAGGTTGAGAAGGTAGTAGTCAGTTTCTGATGTAAGCTTGAAAACTATGTGAAAGGTTTCTGGCATAGAGAAGAACATTAGAATGCCACCTGGGAATGTGAAGATTACTGCATCGTCTGTGTTGACGATGGTATTACCAACTCTGATCACCTGATAAATGAATAGAAAGGTGACCAGAACATCTTGGATCATGGTCATGAACCAATGTTCACCACACAAGACAGTGGGAGGCATCATGATATCAAAAGATGAACTCCACTTGTCTAGGCAGGGCTCATAACCTTTCAAAGTACAAATAGTACCTCAAAGTGTTACACAAGGGAAAGAGGAGTAATAGATAGTCTCAAGTGGAAACACTCACTTGGGATAGGTGAAGCATTGGTGAAACCAAGTGTCTT
>JBBPRT010000382.1:0-12486 GCA_038093175.1 Boletus hoseneyae
AATCCAAGCGGTCGAGCAAGAAGGTCAAGATCAGGTTGAGAGCGGGGACGAGGGCCCGGGTATGGGTGCAGCAACACTGCCCAAGCCCAAGAAACGACGCAAGGGGACGCTGAAGCGGGCTTGCGATCAGGGCGGGAGGAGAACGAACAGCTGTTCAGCGAGGAAGAGATAGAGAGTAAGCCGGCGAAAAAGGTGCGTGGCGTTTGCGATGGGTGAGGAAGGTGAGCATGACGTAACGTAACAGCAGGGGAGCGAAGAAGCGGGTCGTTCGTGATGACGAGGATCAAGAAGCGACGAGTGACCCGCAGAAGAGACAATCGTGCGTTTCCCTCTGCTTGCCTGCCCCCGACTTGACTAACACTCCTTCCTCATCACTTTAGCAAAAAGTAAAGAGTACATCTCTGACACGGACGATGAGGACCGTGACTGTCGTAGCTGGGCTATGGCGCATCGTTGCGTGTTATCCGTGGTGCATGCCCTTGAGCGCATGTTTTTCCAATGCTCTCGTCCTATCTCACCCTGTCTTCCCAAACTTGTCATCGTCACAAAGTTGTACCCATACCTTTTGGACGGTATCGTCCCTCCACAGAATGTGACACTATGTGAACCCAATGACCAGAGCCATTGCTAGCCCCAAATATTCCAGCCTGAGGATTGGCCAGCCTCTCTCTTTCACTGACGGTGAATGCAGGCTAGCGATTCAGATCCGATCGGGGCGCAATCATCTCGGTTCTCAATTCACACTGCCAGCGGGTCCCCTCGTTGTCCGCGCGTGGTGATGGTAACCCCTATTCATGTGCCAATGAGCTGCGACGAAGCACAGGATTCGGACGAGCGACGATGGCGGACCATCGTATATCGTAATCCACCCGTCTTGAAAGATAAGCGGCGAAACAAAAATAAAAACGGGCCTGGGTGCCACACTGCAGCGATTAGAGCGGGGCATGGCCGACTTAAGCCAATCTGTCGGCGGAATTGTATGCGCCGAAGACCCTTGGTTGGGGGCACATGAACGGAGGGTGATTGCAAATGCAAAGGACCCTGCGCGGTGTGGAGGGGACAAGGAGGTATTGCCCTAAAGCCTAAAGCCACCCCAGGTTCGGGGGTGTATCCACCCGGTAAGAACGGGGCACAAGGCCTGAGATTAATCGATCGTATCGGTCGGGATAATAAGACAGAACTTGGAAATTCGAGTCGGAAAGAAATGAAACATGGAAAGAAAGGCAAGTACAAAGAAAGGAAAAAAGGAAAAAAAGGAAAAGGAAAAGAATACACGTGATGACGACAGCACGATGGGAAGCAGAACCATGATGAGAGTCTGAGGTCGGATCGGAACTACCGCTTCAAAAAAGTCTGGGGGTGATGGTGATAAGCGTTGGGGATGGTATGTATGCATAATAGACATCAATGGGGTCGTACCATGGTGACGATGATGGGAACGATACCAGTGACTGAGCGTGGCTCGAGCCACACGCGTCTCCCGATTAGACACGCGATGACGACATCATGGGCTGTTCGTCCGGCCCGGGTAACGTCAGAAAGGGTATCAGGGGAAGGGAGTCCTGATCCTCTGGCACGTCTGGAGGGCAGAGCTCGTCCTCGACCGCTCTGATATTGAGGACGAGCCGAGAAGCCTGGTACAGGAAAGCGAATTAGGTGCACAGCAACGAGGCCACCCCATAAAATCAAGAGACTCACACAGTACGAATATATGGCGACAAGTGGCCTACATGTATACATATCAGCCAATGGAAGACAAGGGATGTGGTAAAAGGCTTACGACACGACCAAAGCCGACAGTAAATTGTCCACAACTGTCAAGACAATGGTAGAGACCAATACGATAGCTGACAAGCCCATATCCGAGTCGTAAGTAAGATATTTTCCACGAGTAACAATTACGTACCAAATGTCCTGTTACCCAGATTTATGTCAATGGGGGCACCCTGGGCGGCAGAGAGCACACTCACAGGAAATAAACGACAACTCCGTCACATAAGAACGCCCTTGTTCTAGGGGTCAGTTTCAGCATGTCTTGCAGCGTTAATTTTTCATCACGTTTGTCAAAAATAAGATTTTTCAAAGTCAGGATGCAGAAAATGGCTATGGAGGGATGTTAGGACACAAAATCAATTCTGGTCGTATGAGCTCACTGCAGACGGAAAGAGCTGTTAGCCTTTGCATTCCAATCAACACTTCGATTAACCCGATAGAAACTTCTCCTGTGGCTCACCAACTAGCAAGAGTCAGGGCAGGTGTAACACGTGATGTTATCATGCACCCGGGCCATGGAAACCAGGGCGGAGGGCTCACTACTTCAGCTGTAGTGCGCACGGCCATGGCGACGCATATCGAAAAATCCACCTGATACAACATAGGATCCGTCGTAAGTTGTGTGTGGCACGATGGATAACCACAAACCAAAAATTCTCCTAAAAAGGTTGAGTAACAGTAATGTTGCACGATGCATAGACTCACCGACAACCAAGAAAGCAAGAAATGGCCCACAATGACGATCCCCGCTATTCAGTGCATTGATTCGCATAGCGAGGATGATGTTGACAACGGTCACATATATTACTGTTCCTGCGCTAAACATAAGGTAATGCAAGTATCCAACAGAGTACCGATTCCAGCTTACAGGCTGAGGTAGTAGAAATACCCTTTGCAACTAAATGGAATTGGTAGCATCCATTCAAAGTCTCCTCTAAAAGGAACCAGAACTCACACCTGTGCAGTCCGTCAGTGTGCAATAGATGCGACAGACAAGATAAGTAGAGACGCACAGTGATTGGAATTCTGGTAGTATTGTTGACTAATGAACATTATCTCCACTGTCGTAAAGGTAGAAGTAAGCGCAGCATACCAATGAATGTGATACTGCATGGCTCCGTAAAAACTCAGTATACCACGAGCGAGGTCACAATATCACCCACGTTAAGTAAACAAGGCCATAATACCGAGCAAAGATGAAAAGAAGGTGTAAGAAAACTTGCTTGGCTCTGCGGAAACGATGTTGTGGGCAAGTCGGATCAGTCTTCCCGTGATGACACCAAACCAAGGGTATCTGTGATGGAATGTCTGTCCCCGCCTCGAACTGCGATATGACAAAGGACTCACCTCCTGCTTCAGGTTGATTGTAATGTCGTATAACATAAATGCCAGCATCGATGCTGGAAATGGCATATTAGTACAGTTCCCCGGGATAGATGAATAGCACACCTGTGATATAATTGCAGAGGCGGAGCTGTTCCAACGATCTAACCATAGTCTGGACTTCTTGCTCAGTAGGTGGACCAAGGTATGAGGACATCATGATGGTGTTTGTGGGTCACTCTGAGGCGCAGCAGAAGCCTTTATAGATAGCACGGGAGCCACATGCCTGCGGCAGGGAAGCCAGCATCGTGTAGTTGGTATCCATGAATGAATAACTCGCGTTTCAGGGTCGGTCCGCCCATATGGGCGGCATCGATCGATCGACGCTGGAGCACCTATCCTTGTACTACCATCACACTGCCGATGTATTCCCAGATGGCACAAACGAGTGGTAAGCCTAGTGCCAGCAGATAGTTGAAGCTCACATTCCAAGATGGAACGAGAGTGCTTGCTTTGATTCGGTGCTTGTCTGAGCCATTTGGACCCCACTTTGACACTTGAGACGTCCAAGTTACTTGAACATACAGGTCACTGACTTCAACAATCCAAACAATGTTTGCCACACGATTCTGCTGAAGCATGAACATTATTATTGCTGACGGCCTTGCATAAATTAGTATAACGAAGAGGGGTGAAGATCCAAGTGAATTCACGAAGTCAATCATGATGATCCACAGGTTGGTCCAGGGAGAAGTTGCGCCTTTTGCGCCCATGCTTGGATTGAATGAAGACATGAGTCTGGGGCCAGAGAGGTCTGCTGGTAATGGCAGACGTTTAACCACGGTCAATGCCGTAAATAGTGTCTTTCACTGTGCCCATCATGGTCCGTTGAGCTTCCAGTATTCTGATGAAAAGAAACAGTGAAAATGATGGTAGATATCCTAGGTTGAAGGTACAGATGACGTAAGATAAATTCATGACATACTCAGGCTGGCCAGGCTCCAAACGCCGCTGCCAGTGAGCGCTGATGGAAGCAACACTGGCAACACCGAGGAAGTACTACCAAACTCTAATCTCCGGTATCATTGCACAGCAGAAATCCTCGCCGGTGCAGTTTCTCATGTCCGCGGGTTCCAACCTCCACTAAAATGATCTATGGGGCGCATTTGGAACGCATTCCCGGACCCCGTGACGGCGCATTATCCAAATTGTTCTATGATCCGGTTTGACCAAGGAGGAGCTGTTCAAGTTGCCACAAACGAATGCCTGAAACGCCATTCTTCATCGCCAACCCCTGTCTGACGATGGGCGGTAACAAGGACTATTCTTTCGCATGCATGATAACCTGATAGGGACCTTGAAATTAGGGATTCCCACTGTGGTCACATTCTTGCGGCACGATTGTTTTCAAGAGTTCTCGGATCTCCTCATTACCCCATCCGTCATCGTTGAGCTCCGGCCGAGGCACATCAAGGGCTCAGCTGCAGGCTGTTCCCAAGCAATCAGGCGGGTATCATTGCAGACTGGTTACACACGACAATGTTGCGTCTATCTCTGTCCAAGTTGGCAATTGCTCCCGGTTGTTACATTCACGCAGCCCTTTTACATAGCAAATCGGTTTGGTCCCCAGTTTTATTTATCTGAACAAGACCGTTCATTCGTTGACCGCTGTTCCAGCACAGTTTTGGCAGGCGCAACCCAGGGCGGCAATTTTGAATGACCGATCAGGGAATAACTCTATCTCGAAAAGCGTTGCCGATCGGTACTTTTTATTTTTCCTGATGGAGCACGCACCAATCAATGATGGCCTTTTCCCTCTCGGATAGGACTGGCTCAGGCTTTGATCTCTTCGTCACTGAAACATGCACTACATTCCGTAATATTCAGACAACGAAAATTCAACAAAATCATGCTATCGTCACCTGTGCAAGTAAGGACCATATCATGCAAGGTTCGCATTCCCAGCCTACACCTTGAATTTTGGAAGCACTTGATCGCCTAGTTGACGAATCCGCTCAATGTCCAATTTGCAATCGGAGAGCGGGAAACAGTTGCTAGTATTCTGCACTGCCATGAATTCGTTCGGCCTCCACAGCACGGTTACTTTACATCTTCCGTATCCCCGGTTCGCCCTCAATTGATTACATTTACGCGGGAGAGCTGTGTGTCTACCTAAGACTTTCCCCCGCTACAATTGACCCTGGCCTTCCATTGGTCTTGCTGTCAACAGGGGAACCTATGTCAACATCAGAGACGGGGAACCAACATTCTTTAGTGGACTGGGTCCGACAAATTCCCACAGAAAGCTCCGTTCAGTTAGCGGGGGTGGCTGTTCTCCGAATGGATAAATACCCCTCACCCTCGAACGGAGACAAGCATGTCTTCACTCATCCTCGTTTCTGCTTACATTTATTCAAAGCTGGCGAATATCATTGCGATTATTTGCTCATACTTCGATGTACTATTCTCCCCTCAGGTGCCGAGCTTGTTGGCAAGATACCACAACGGCCTGCTCTACGCCCTGAACCCCTGCGCTTTTCTCGCTAAGTGCCAGTAGGTTTCGATTTACTCAGGACTCTACTATTTGATGCGAATATTAATTAGAAAACGATACGGTCCTGTATATCCCGTGTCGCTTGGTTACCGCCGGTTTAAAGTGATCTCCTCAGGGGACGCAATCTCCTCTGTCTTCTCGGCTCCTGCAGAGTTGCTTCGTAACGACGTCGTGCATCAAGAGATGTTTTACATCGTCGCTGGAGTCAGCACCAACTTTCCCCACTTGCACCAAGTCATGATGCACGAACTTTTCCCGCTCGTTGACAAGACCATGTCACCGCGCTCCCTCGGGCAGACCACACAAGCCTTTGGTCTCGTGTTGCTTTCTCAGATCAAGAAGTTTGTTCTGGATCAGAGTGGACCAATATCAATTACAAGACTCACAAACGAGCCTCTTTATACTGCCACCAATCTTGTCCTTCTCGGCAGTGCCTTCCCAGCAGACACCTACAGAGACTTCGTGACACTCAGCCAAAGTGTACCCTACCGTTTTACCAGGACGCTGCTATGGCGTTGGCCATCCTACGCAGCACGAGGACGACTTCTGAACGCCCTCAGCGGGTACTTGCAGCAAGGAGAGGTCACCGACTCCGATGACCAGTTTTCCCATGTGTTCATAAAGGCTTTTAAGGATAATAACATACAGTCCTTGGAGGGGGCCCAGTTGGTACTCAACTTCCTGTGGGGGGTTCACAACAATACCCTCAGCAACTCGGTCTTTTTGCTTTCGTTTCTGCTAGTCGATTCAAGTGCGTTTGTGCGCGTTCGCGCAGAGATCGATGCAGGCGTCGAAAAATACGGAAGCTTGGAGAGACTGCTCGAAGCTGGTCCAGACGCGTTGGATGATCCGTCATTCATGCTTCTGACGTCTGCGATCATGGAGACCATGCGACTCACCGGATTGCACGTCGGAATACGGCAAGCCAATCGCGACTTTGATCTGAGGGTCAAGGATGGATTCATACCCATCAGAAAGGGGGAACTCGTGTTTGGGAATGTCCATGCCGTGCATATGGACGCCACCGTCTATCCGAATCCCGAGACATTCGTGGTTGATCGGTTTGCACAGCATCCGTACAAGAGAAAACATTTGCAGACGGAGGGACATCTGTTCCATTCGCTGGGTGGTGGCAGGCATATTGCAAGTCCCAGATTTTGCTTTCAGCTGTTTCACGGTACTCATGAAGTTTCAGTGCAAAGGACGATGGTTGGCGATATACGAGATCAAAGTTCTCATGACAATATTAATTCGCATGTTTAATTTTAGTCCAGCGGAGGATTCGGCGGGCTGGCGTTTGCTTCGAGCCCATCCGCGCAGCATCGGCGTAGTCCACACCGAAGACGACTTCTTTGTGCGTTTGTCGCCGCGTCAGGAGGAGGCGGAGCTTTGAACGGGGAAGCCCGGGAGGGATAGCCCGAAGTACAATTAATGGAGATGTCCAGCGCACGACCCCGATAATTCCGTTAAGATGCTGTACTAATTTCCATTGCAATTGTCTTTATTATATGGATGTATCAATTGTTTTTGACGATGATACCGATTGCAAGGTAGTGCCCCCCAATCGGGTCCGGGGAGCTTGAGTAGGATCAACAAGTGTAAATACTACATCGTGCCAGTGATCACGCGCAACGACGACTTGAAATCTCAAGACACCAACGACAAGCTTGAACAATCGAACACTAGTTTGAGAGGACGAGCTGACGTTGACCTCATACCCTTCTATAGTCCAAGGTACATATCGGGAGTAGCGGCAGCGGGTTGAACATCTCGTGAGTCCTGTGCCATCTTTCGTGTCGTAGATCCAACCTTGCCAGTGTTCATTTTGTTGAGTTTCGTTATTGCAGGACACCTACTTCTAGCCTAATTCCAGTGTCTATCATTTGACAATACGTCCAGCGCATCATTTTCATTCCCGGCCACTGTCCATGACTGTCTCTCACCGGAAACGCGAGCATCAGCCTGATGAAATACAAAGTAAGCGACTTTTCTATACCACTCTCCCGGCTTGTTCTGTCCAATCGTGTTTCTCACTGAGGTCTGTTTGTGTAACCTCTAGCTGTCAACGAGCCAGGCCTGCAGATTCAGTGCGATTCATGCATGTGCGACCTGACGCATTCTGTCCGAATAAAATGTGCCGATCCTGTGTGTGAATCAGGCGATGGGGTGGACATTTGTCCTGCGTGTTTTTGTGCCGGAAAAGAGTTTGCGAAGCACCGGCGTGGCCACGCATATCGTGTCATCGTAAGCCAAGGATGTTGATGTGTCACTCGCCCTTACATAGTCTTTTCAGGAACTACATTCATATCCTATCTTCTCAGATGACTGGGGCGCCGACGAGTACGATACCCTTTCTTTATATCACCTAAATTCACATCAACGTTACCTTACTCTAGGGAGTTACTGTTGATCGAGGGTATATCGAAGGCCGGTTTTGGAAATTGGCAGATGATTGCGGAGCACGTCGGCACCCGCTCAAAGGAAGAAGTGGAAGAACATTACAATGGTGTTTACGTCGATTCTCCCAATTGGCCTCTACCGGTAAGCCAATGTGACACAAGGTATGGCATCCTAACTCAATTTCTCTCACATAGCGGATGGATGTTGATTTTGATATCCATCCCGAAGAATTCCAGCAACGGAAGCGAAGACGGATGTCGGCTATGAATAATGCCGTCCCACCCCCTCCAAAGGTCGCCCCAACATCAGCACCTGGCGTACATGAGGTCGCCACCTTTCTTCCTGGTCGTCTGGAATTCGAACACGAACTTGATAACGAGGCGGAGGAACTAGTCAAAGACCTCGAGTTTGGTATCTGCCTCGCTTACGGCGGAGACCAAATCATCGAGGACGAGAATGATGTCGACGTCAAGGCACGAGCGCAGATGTTAGAAGAACGAAGGTCGAGTCCGGACAATAGATCAATGAGTCAATCCCCTTCAAATGGTTTAAATGGTTACGTCAATGGTCATACTTCCGTCAACGGCGATACCTCGAGACCGCACTCAGTAGTTAAGTCGGAGGAGCCCAGCAACACAGACCAACAGACCACTGGAGAGGATGACCCGAATTCCGAGGAACCTATGCAGCCACCTCCGTTCGAAACAGAAGATTCACTTGCATTCAAGCTGACAATGATTGAAATGTACAATCAACGCGTGGCCAAACGTCATGAAGCAAAAGCACTCATGTTTGAAAGGGGCCTTCTTGACTACAAGAAGGTGAATTCTTCCTGGTTCCATAACTCACATCGATTGTTCTCATGATCTTTAAAGATGCAAGCTGCCGACAAGAAACGGGCAAAAGAGGAAAAGGACATTGTACAGCGCCTCCGACCCTTTGCTAGGCTTCAGACTGCTGAGGACTACGAAGTATTTGCTGCGGACATATTGTGTAGGTTTTTTTTTCGGTGCCTTCTAATGCTAGCGTACTAATTTACGTGCCAGACGAGGCGATGCTGCGGAAGCGCATACAAGAACTACAGCATTATCGGCGGATGGGCCTAACTACTGCCGCCGACATCGATAAATTCGAGATGGACAGCATTCGCCGAGTACGTACACGAACAACATGTGGTCTAATTTGCCTCATTTCCGCTTTCCAAGGTACAATTAAAGGCAAACTTGTCGCGGGACTATTACGCCTCCGAACGGTTAAATCAGCTGCGCGGCGGCACTGGTCGCAAGTGTAATCCTGTTCACTCCTATCCGTAAATTGATGTGATTTCAGGTGAATCAGAAGGTCGCAAGAGCCATGAACGGGAATCGACACCCAAGCTTGGTTCCAGTGCCACAGGAGTGACTGCGGCGCGCCGACCACGTACGGTCATTCCTCCTAATTGTCATGGTTTGCGGTACTGATCTATATTCATCAGCGGCGCCTTTGAATCTGGCCAACAGCCCTTCATTGCACCTGCTCACGCCAGCCGAACAAGCGCTCTGTTCACAGCTGCGTATTCTCCCAAAGCCGTATCTCGTGGTCAAAGAGACGCTTGTACGGGAGTATGCTCGTCGTGGTGGCAAGCTCCGCAGACGAGAAGCTCGAGATCTTGTGAAAATTGACGTCAACAAGACCAGTCGCGTCTGGGACTTTTTGGTGCAAGCAGGGTATCTCAAGATTACGCCAGACCCCCAACCCACCGCGCCTGCAGATCCAGCGTGAGTCTTTTGATATCACTTTTTCGCCTGCACAATTCAAAGGAGCGCGACAGGCAAGCAGCACACGCGTCCCTCACCGCATCACCATCCAAGGAGCAAGTTAAAGTCCGCGCTTCCCCCAACCCCGCAGCACATCCAACAGCTTCTAAAACGTCTACTCAGAACGGGGTTGCTTCTCAGCCCAAACCGTCGTTCGCGTCCCCTACTCTAGTTCCCACTCCGTGGTTACCAAGCCAATCATGAGTACTTGAGTGCTCACGCTAAGCCTTGGAGGAACCCTAGTCATATTACCATGTAGTCATCTACCACACACACGCATCTGTACCAAAGGCATCTGCATACTGCATACGTTGTTCCCTTTTCTTTCTTGCACTTTCTCCATGCTTTATGATGATTGCCTCGTAGATCTTCTCGCTGTGATGAGGTTCTCGATGATTGCTCGATCGTTTCCGTCAAAGCACACATCGTTCCTAGTTCAGCAAATCCCAGGCGAGATTTTCAGGTCGACGACTGATGCTGACCGAAACCATCATTCAGGCTTATCAAAGTCCGAGGCAGATCTAGAGTACGACCTGAGCTTTGTGGTAGCGTAGACTCTCCAACGCCCCCCTCTTCTACACCGTGAAGACATCGACGCATTCGGCACGAGCGACGTCGACTGGTTCTCCACGATCGAGCGCAGCGTCGCATTCCACCAAGGTGTACACCGCATGATCACTGGTGGACCACGACGCCATGGACTCTGTGCACGAGTGGCGCCAAGCGCATTACGACCACATGAAAGTCCCCATTCGGCTCCACCGCCGGCGCCGCGTCTCTGGGTCAATGGCACTGGCATCCCAACAACCTCCGGGTCACAGAGGGTTCAGGCCCAGGGACGGAGACAGGCCAAGCAAAGGTACGCGTCCACACCCTTCAACGCAGGTCATCAAGGCAGTTTTCGGGGTCCATCGTCAGGTACGCGCGATCACCCCCCGTACGATGACCCATGATCTCATCGCCCTACGACGACCGATTCGTTTGGTCATGCCACGATCCAGACGGCAAGACGCTTCGTCCACGTGGCGCTTCGGATCCGACGCGATGTACCAGTGTATGAAGACACCATCTCGGTGCTCGCAGAGTATGCCCAGTCCGGCATCATCGACGGTCTTCACCCTATCGAACGGGAGCTATAGGCGACTCGGTGAACCAGGTTGCGAACGGAATTCAGGTCGTAGATGACCACCATTATAGAACAAGCAAATTCCGTGGGAGGGAACCTTGTCCACCGAGTTCTTTGGGGTATACACGTCGCAGGTTGGATTCAACACACACATACCGCACCTTGGCGTTGACGCCGGAATGGACGGTCATGGTCACCGCACACACATGGGATCTCGAAGGCGCTGCACACTGTAGCGGGCTCAACTCATGTGCTGCGTCCTATGGAAGATACCGAGGAGATTAGAAAAAGTATACGGAACAAGGCGGCGGGAGGGAGTGTTACTTTCAGGCAACAGGCTATGCTTGCAGCCGAGGCCAGGAATAGTGCAGCGTCCAAGACGTACACTCTGATGTTCTGTGTGCTTTGCCATCCATGGAATACCTCCGCACATCTCTAACTGAGGTCAATGGAATGATCTAGAAAAAGCGGTCGCACGACGCGTGCTCATGCACGCCTGGAACGATCTAGATAGAGTAAACGGTTTCTTGAGCCCCTCTCTTCCTTCCCAACTTGACGTGAATAACAACCTGGAAGTCAATCATACGTCTGGGTCGAGAAGAAAACAAAAGAGGATCGTCATACTGCAGTAGGGTCGATCACGTTCTGGGTTCCGCACCGATGGGGGTAATTGGAAGGGTAAGGGTACGGTGGAAGCTGTACACTGTAATCTTTATAATGGGCTGTAAGTGCCGCACGGATCAGCGTTCCTTAGGATCGAAGCATCTCTGGCTTAGATCGTTCTGGCAGCAGTATCATGGCACGACGGAACATCCGTACACGTTCACATTCTTGTGCAGCCCCCTCAAATAACATGACTGCATTGTCCACCCAGCGTCAACGCGAGTGTCTTTGGCAAGAACGACCGACACGCCCGAACGCACCGTTTCAGACTCTTTCCCTTGGCGCGCATCCTCCGCTTCTCGCGCATCTCCCTCGACTCCTTCTCACCGCAATCGTCACGCTTGCACACGTAACCGTACCAACCAAGGAAGACGTGCAAAAGGAATCGCATGCGTGTCTTGCACCGCCATCGTCAGCGAGCCTGTCAAATCTGGATCCTCATCCATCGTGATCATGTCCGATGGAGTCTAAGCGAATCGTGTTCCAAGTCAGCGTTAGCCCTACGTAGTATTCGCAGTGGCTGACCTGACCTCACAAGATACGCCCGAGATGAACGCATCCAGCTTCCCGTTTGATTGCTCCCGGATCTCTCACGTATCAACATTACTCTTGTTCTACACCCGCACGACATGACCAGGTGAAGAATCCCAACGCGTTGACCCGGCTCAGGCAGGGCGGTCTAACTATCCACCTCGAACTGGTCGGCAAAGAACCCGCGCGGCTTGATCAGTCGTTCCGTGTCCTGGAGGCGGTCTTCGGAACCTTTGTGACGCACGTGCAGCGACGCGGTGAAGACGACGACCGAAGGCGAACCCGTGATCATCTCGTAGCTGATGTCCGCGCCTTCGGTC
>JBBPRT010000383.1:0-12478 GCA_038093175.1 Boletus hoseneyae
CTGCTCGGTGATCGGGATTGAATGTAGAGAATAAACATGAGAACGATCACGTACAACTTGACAACGAACCCGACTACTGCCTAGATAGTAGGGTGCGTTGTCAGTCTAAGATATTCAAAACCAGGAATGTAGGGTCATACTCACTCCGATGAGAATCTGAAACTGAAAAACGCGACATTATTTGGTTCGAGGCCATCATTAACAAAGCTTACGCACGGCGAGAGACCTGTGAAATTGTTAAATGACGAAGAATAGATAAAAGAACGTGACACACCAAATTGGTTTGCCAACGAGCGCAAGTATGTTCGTAAAGTTTCTGAGCTGTCGTTAGATCGTAGAAAACAACGGTCAAAGACACTCACGATATCGTGTAGTAGTATGTACAATGAGCGATGAAAGCTTGGTGGGCTGTGACCAATAGCCTGAAGAATAAAAATATATGATGAGTTTAACAAACCTTGAAGGAGTACGAACAATAGTAGTGCGACCTATTTGGATTAGATATGAGACCCATGCTAGGATACACTCCTAGATAAGAACTCACGATTAGTTTGTACACAACCTTATCCAAAGGATATCGACGATAGTAATCCAGCGACTGAACAAGAAGCATGCCATATAACCTGTTAAATGATCAGGATGACCATCTTGTGGACATTGGTTGTACGTGCATTGTGGACACACTGAGGCCGATGAACAGAGCACCCAGCGTGTTGTCGAGACTGGGAAAGGTAGCCATCGCTGGCACGGAAGGAGACCTAGAAAACAAGGGGGGAGTCGGGGGGAAAGGCTGGAGCGGCAGCGGAAGGGACCGGATGTTAACTTCTAGAAGGCGAGAATGCGAAACATGCTGATGCTGTGAGGGGCAAGACTCAAATTCCGGTTTCTAGGGTATCAGTATGAGGAACTTTAAAGGTCAACTTGGTCGGAGATTAAGCCGCATAAAAGTCTTATTAAAGGAGCTGGCTATGGCAGAGCACATAACTAACGTTACACGCGCCCATGTTACATTCATGGATAAAACTGTCAACTTACCCTTCCCGTGAAAGTCATAATTGATCATGGATCAAGCGGAACCTATAGGGATCGTGGCGTATGACAAGCTTGAACACTTACTTACTGTAGCTGGCAGATCGCAACCTCAGGGCGTCTCCCCGGAAGTCGGGTGGGTGTTCGGATCACCATCTAGGAGGCAACCCGAGTCGCGGTGACGCGGGTTTCTTGAACAACTGCCCAACTATAGCAGTTCAGAGTGTGGTGATTGCGGGACTCCCGAAGATCGCCCAGGGCAAAGCAACGACTGCCACACACTGGGTGTACTACGGAAAATGTACGCACCTCAGTTGATGACTTTTTAATAACCGAGTTCGGAACAACACTCGCGAATTCCCGGCCCCACTGACCTTCAACTAATCGATTATCAATGACATTGCAATGATCGGGTCTACTAAGTCAAACGCTGCGCAGCACGACCGAAGAGAAGAAAAAGTCAAATGATCATTCATGATTATTCGGGCTCCGTATCCGATGAGGAAAAGAACAATAATTTGCGATGACATGTATTAGCGGCGTAAATATCAACTGCCACTGAAATGAAGACAACTTCGTGATATCGATTCATTGGGTCATCGGCGGTCGTGGTCGTGTGGATCCAGGTTCAACCATCGTGGCAGAAAACCTTGTTTGTCACATCTGCCGTAATCAGGGGTCACGGATAGGTCGATGCTCGGGTACAATATGCTCAAGGTGCATGCATGCAGACGACCGAAGACAAGGACATGTCTGGCCACGTATTCCCTATCATTTCCCCTCCTGTCATTCTGGCTCCGCTTTTACAGTCGCGTTGCACCCCATACTGCCTGTGCCTGGGACATCCTTGCCGAAATCAAGACGAACACCAAACTGCGTCAGGCACAGCGCCGTGAATTCTCTTGCCCGAGGGTCGCAGCTCATCGCAGTTCGGCCAACGTTCGGAACAGCTCTGAGGCTATTCAGTGATTGGAGCCGCAGTCCGCGTAATATATGACCGGGTGTTAGAACGAGGGTCATCTTTTTCACCCTCCTTGCGTGACCGTCCTTCATTCCTGGAACAACAGATGTGGCGTCCTGTTTGGCGATCTCTATCCCCGATCGGAGCAGTGTGGAGATAAAGGGTTTTAGGGTGGCTGATAATAGAGCTGCAGGAGCTAGACATAGTTCAGTGTTTTCTCTGTTGGTCAGAAGTGTGGGATTTTCTCCATGGAGCGCAAAGTCGGGGAATGCAGGAAGGCGGAGCTTGGAAACGACCTTGTGGACAGCGAGAATTAATTCTGGTGGGTTGAGCGCCACAAGATCACGTGGGGTATGTTGGTCAGGTGGTAAAAGTATCTTCAATGATTGCGGAACGGAACTCGTTGATGGTGATGGAAGAACCCGTACTGCTTCCTCAAGTCCATTTGGCCATATGAGGACTTTGGCCAAGTTAGTAAGAGGAAACCTCCGTCGATATCGTTGTTCCGCTGTTGGAACAACAGTACATGTCCAATGGACCGCATCCTCTTCGCTCTTGACGTCAAATCCAGGATGCAAGCGCCTTCTGATGCCACAGGCTGGGCAGGACTCCTCACCCAGAACCGGTGTCCCATCCTTCTCTCTCCTTCTTTTCTTCGGCTCAGGCAGTGGTCCTGAAGTAGGACGCGAAGGACGAGGAAAATGCGATGTATCCTCAAGAAACATATATACATCGCCCACCGTCAGCGTAGTCCGCCGGGATAGTGGAACTGTAGCCATATGCTCAACGTAAAGCGCATGCAGTGCGCGAGCACGAGCCCACTTCAGTACAATTTCAGCACCAGTGACTCACAGTGACAATTGTGACTACGCACCTCGATAGCTTTCCGTCTCCCAGGTACGAGAGCGAGTAAGTGTGCAGGGTTAGCGACCAACTTGTAAGGTACTTGAACAGTCATTCTTGGTTTGACGTCTGAGCATCTCCGTTAGTATGCGATGCATCGAGCCCAAAGAAACTTGCCTTTCGCGGTCATCGGCACCTTCTGGAGGAGATCTCGCAGGGCCTGTTCATAATCTACTAGATAGCGTTTGTCTCAGCGCATTTCCAAGCTCGTAGAGCCTGATAGTACTGACATTCTTCCTTGGTGGTCGAGGTGTCTTCGTGCCGTGCGTCGATCTGAGGTGCGCTGCGTAGCGGAGAGTCGCATGGAAGCTGTCGATCAAGGGACGGGAGCGGAGGAGGGCTTCCCTTCGGAACCGGAAGTAATGGTACCTTGCGATCGAGCTCTACATCAAGTAACTGTTCTGAACCGAAAACAGAAGTATGGGATCGCGATTGATCAAGCTAGACAAGATCGGAAGATGATAGTTTCCATGTCAGAGATGTGGGATCCGTAATGGGATTTACACACTTCGATCCAATGCTCAACTTCCATTTTTCCCCCGCCAACCCATTCAAAGATGACTTTGGCCATAAAGGGTTCGTTTGCAGTAGCAACAACCGCAAAAGGCTGTTGCTGGGCAGTGAGAAACACGGGTGAAACCGTCCTTGGCGGTACGACCGTGACGCAGGTCAGGAACGATGATAAGGGGAGTGACTACCCAATGGGGTCAGCATACAGGCACCAAGGAAACGCAAGATACATACATAGGAGGGTGCCGTGACGCCCAGCATCCAACGATACTGATCGGAAACGCCTAACTGGGTACGTCGGTCTACGTGCATGAGTTGGGTAATAGGAGGTACCGCAGAGGCTAACCTTCTTTCAAGAACAAACTGCGGTCCTCGATACGGATACGCGCAGTGATGTGGAAACGCGATGAAGCTGTCCCAGCTAGGATGATCGCGGGAGTTGAGGCATTGTCTGCATTTGTGGTCTCAGCTCCGCTGTTGACATCAACTGCCAGATCGAGATCTTTTCGTGCAGTATTTCGATGTGGATAGTGCATACGGAAACCCTTCTTCGGCTGTGCCGGTTCATCGGGGATCAGTGTATCCGACTGCACACTCTTACCGTCGAGAGTCGTAATGTCAACGTGCTGCTCTTCATTGTAAACGTGAATACAACGACGCTTGGGGGCACGACCGAGGAACTGTGCGAGGGCGGGAGAGTCTGCATGAAGGCCAAGGGTTCGCGATAACAGAGTGCTTGGTACAGTCGCCGAATCTTCCAAGTACACATCTGACGCAGCATGCGCCAGTGTGGAAGTGGGTACAATATCGTCAACACCCACCGCTCGTTCGAATAGCCGACGTAGCCCAACGACGCTGCCACCCCAAGGGACTTCTACTCCGTCTCTCTCGTACGTCTCCCGACTCTGGGAGTCTGCAGAAACAAGGGCAGCGCAGGCAGTAATGCACGTATCATGGCTTGCCCATTCGACTCCATGGGCCAATCGTGCATGATTAAGAAGCCCCTGGAGAGTAGTGAACTGCGTTCGGCCGCAGATCGGACAGGCAAGAATCGCAAGCTGGCTATCAGACGTGGTGGAAGGCAACTTCATGTACAGGTGTTTCTTCTGTTGTGACGGTTTAGGGGTCCGAGAAGAACGCGTTTTTGGCGCGCGCTGGCACGCTGGTTGATTCGGCACAATGGGGGAGAATAAGGAAGATGAACTTTGCTCTTCGGAATATCCGGCGTCAAATAAAAATGCTGAAGGTGTTTCCAATGCCTCGAGAGCGTCGAGGGCAGCGTCTTGGAAATCGTCCGCATCCAGCTGCTGATTTTGTGGCTCTTTGGCATCTGACAGTGCGTCCAACATTTGGAGCGCCCATTGTATACGACCTTCAATGGTACTCGCTAGCCGTTCGCGAATGGCCACCTCCAAGTTGAGTTCACCATCGATATGCCGAAAGATGTCGAACATCCTGGAGTCTACGGGCCAGTGGCACGGTTCAGCTGAAGGATCCACGGCGATGAGAGCGACGCACCATGATCGTCAACTACTGAATTAGTATCCAGTTCCTCGTCTGAAAATGCGAAATCTACCTTCCTCTTGAGTAGTCCAGGTTGTGGAGTGGTGTCTACATAGTACGAGTGACACATGCGTACTTGGGTGTCGTTTCAAGGGATATCATGACCCCTTCTTGGGAGGTGTCTTTTACCATAACTGACATCAAACCCCTGTAACACGACTCGCAACGCAACTTCATCTGGCCTAGTTCTAGTATGAAAGTCGCCGAAAAAACGCAACGAGAAAAGTACGAATCTAATGCAAAATTTGTCTATCTAGGATACCATAATGCACTTTTCTTTGAAAGGGCTCACCCGGAACCCGCCTTGTAGACACGACCCCAAGCAAGCGCTTGGAATCTTAGACCGAGGATGAGCTGGTAAGCGATGCATATCGCAAATAGACACTCACTGATCATACAAGGACAAGGCGCCAGCTGCAGCAATACCACGTAGGATATTTGCACCAGCTCCGTCTGTTGCAGCACAATCAAACTCAATACGCAATCCCAAAGTGATCGACACATACTGAACAATGCCTTTGTGCCTTCTTTCGCAACAATCTGCCTTGTCGCATCGATAAAAGACTTGTAGCGAACCTGGGAATGATGTAAGATGGTGTCTAGTCCGCCAATGATGCAACACTTGCCTTTTCTCCCGAGGTCATCATCATACGACGCCGGATTGTGTCCATAGGATAAGACGCGAACGCAGCACCCTAAAAATTACTCAACAGATAGCCGGGTGATATCTGTAGAACCTTCACTGACTGTGGTGCAAGCCCAACCCACGGCAAATGAGGCCAAGAAATTGCCCTGGAGACTGCCAACAAGGAAGGTATCTCTAATGGTATCATAACCTCCAAAGCTAGACAAAATGCATGTCGATCTTCAACGCAGAAATGAATGAAACATGTTCGTATTGACTCACTATAGCCCTCGGTAGACGATGATACCGAGGATGTTAGGAACGAAACCTCTATATAAGCCAAGGATTCCGTCCGTGCGGAGTGTTTGTCTGTAGACATCTATGATCCCAGTAAACTGACGTTGTCCCCCCTTGGCTGCACTCTTCCCGTCAGCAGAGAGTCGCGTTCGAGCACTGATACAACAATCATGTGAGAACAACTAGTAGATAGGAAGACGTCGAAGCTTACTAGTCAAGGGAATACACGAAGACAGCAGAAGATGCCCCAGCAGCAGAACCACTGGCAACATTACCTGTCTCAAAAGTCGGATCCGATCACTTTATGGACCGCTTCCTCAGACACTCACCAAGGACCCAAAGCCCATACCCATCCGACTTCTTGTAACCAAATTTCCTCTTAAATTCGTCCTTGAAGGCAAAGTTCAAAGCCTGCGTAGGGAAGTACCTCAAAATATTGGCACCATTCCCCCTCCAAACTAGCACGCTGAGCATCTTGGATTGTTATTTTAAAGATGTAATCACATACAGCTCAAGAGTCCTTCTTCCGCGTATGTTCTTCTGAAGCAATCTACCACGCCACGATACGGAGAGCTCAAGCGGCCTGCCGCGATCATAGCTCCCTGATTCTGTATCATTAACTTTACGCGCTCGATGGGTGCGGCGACCGTTTTCGAGATGGCCGCAGCTGTACCTCCCATCATGAAATCGACTGGACGACTTCAGAAAAAGCGGAACAACCAGGAAAAACGTGACTCACCCAAGAAATCATTCGAACCCGAGGCTTTACCCTTTGGGTTATCAGCCATGGTATATCAGTATATGGGGAGGATGATTGACTGAGTGGGGATTTGATCGGATGATGGACTTGGACGGGACTTGGGGCTCGACGCCCAGCTTTTTATGCCGATACGTTGTGCGTCCCGTAGGAACAATCCGGAAACCAGAAAAAGCCATTAATGCCAGGGGGCTGGGGCAGACTATGCTCAAGCGGCCATCTTTGTACGATGCAGTGCGCAAGGCAATGATAGTTTCTCCGTGTGTGCCCGATGGCGGCTAGCATTGTCAATGCCGATGGTACACGACCCTGTGACCAGCATGTGTTCCAACACGCGCTACATAAAGGGCCTCTTCAAGATCTGCTTGATATGTCTGACTCGACCATCTGATTGGCAACTCAAAACTTTCTGTTCAACAGATCTGAATCTCACTTACCAAAAACAAGCAGATGACTCATCATTATTCGAAGGGGATAGTACATTGAAACCAGAGGATATTCTACATAGTAGGATATTAAGCAGAGATTCAATTAGCAAGAAACACAGAAAAACTCAAGGACTAGCCTCAAGTAAAGCAACAAGAAGGCATGCAACGAGACGGGTATGATGTAGGGCGGCCCTGCCATCCTTTAGTGGTGTTTATTCCTCAACCGCAGGTTCCCTAGCGATTTCTATCACTCGTTCGGTATCCATCGTCTGAGCCGGATCAATCCTGCTAGTGGAGCTCGAAGTCCCCAGATTGCTACTGAACCCACTGGATCCTTGGGGTGTTGCACGAAATTCCGTGAGTGATATTGAAGGTGAGCTCTGCTCCCGTCGAGTTGTCTCCCTGAGGTTAAAGAAAATGCGAGAGGCAAGAATACTGTGCATAACCATTTGAGGGCTGCGAGATAGATGTCAGAAAGGTGCTGTTTCGGTATTGCCAGAGAAGAGACCAACGAATTAAGGATGTCAGAGTATTGAATCTATGCTTTGGGTGTTAAAAGGAGTTCGATAAACTGCATGCAATAAACTCACAGGCGTGGCCAATGTAACTACAGCATTAACCACTGAAAAGACTGTTGAATCGTCAAACCTATGGGCGAGGAAGTAGTGTGAACAGAGCTTACCCAGGATAGCCGCCACGTACATAACTCCGTCGCGATATAGAGTTGTGATGAGTCGACCGGGTGGATTTTGTTGTCTCATCCTCCGAAATGCTATCCAGTTCAAGCCCAACATACCTGGAGGGATAGAAAAGCTCGGAATACTTGCATCGGATTAGGGCATAGGAAGCTTACCCGTCTCGTAGATTATCAAACAAATGTATTGAATCGCTGTGGCTACTGTACTTTCCAGCCCAAGGCATTTAAGAGCTTTGTAAACCGCTATGAGGTAGACCAGTAAGTCATAATGGATAGATGCGCCAAGCACGAAACGTACAGCCGGTAGGTTGTGAGCCAACTGTCTCTGAAGCAACGATGGCGACCACCATACAAACCTTGGAGCGATATCAATCAAGTTGGAAGAAACGCGTATCAGAAGTACATACCACCCCAAACGTGCACATTCCGATAAGGATTTTCCTATTTCGTCTCCAGAATGCATATGTCCGTACGATAAGTATCGCTATTTGCCGAGAATTGGATCATATTTTCATCGCACCGGGAAATATTTTCTCACCTTCCGCAAGAATGATGCACAAGTAGTACACCGCTGGAAAACAAACATCAAAATGTGCTTGTCCATTTGAGTAGACGGCTGACCATTTGTTGCCATTCCAAGGGAGCCACACTAGAACCCTAGGTTAACCAAGACATTGAACCAATACGAAGAGTAGCCTTACGTAACGGCCTGCCGAGCGAGATGCTAAAGAACGGGTCTTTAATGCTGTCTGTCATATTGACCAAAATGTTGACGACATACTTGGAATTGCCATCGCAAGCGCAACGAAAGGCAGATAACGCGAACATGTAAAGTGAATTCTTGCTGCCGTCCACCTTGTACCAAACAACCATTCAACCTTGGTAAAACTTGATAAGTCTACTACGGAAACCAACAAAAAAAAAGAGGATGTTGACATACTTCCTGTCCGAATGTCAGGCAGTAGTCGAAAGCCTAGAACACAGTTAATTAGTGAGGATAGAGTGGCGCGGATATATCGGTCCCACCAACTGCGCTGTGGCGGCGACTACGACATGAACCACACAACTTCTTCAGCTGACACTTGACCAAATTTCTAACAACGAATATCTCTTACCGATACCGCACTGTACGAATTGAGCATAGGGTTCAGCGACGGAGTTTCGACACATCGAAAGACAACTCACCTCTGATATACGTAGATAGGATTCCACTGCTGAAGCAGACATTGCTCCCGACTAAGAAAGAGGTCGGACAAGGCTGAGGAAGAGTTGTGCCTGGGAAGTGCTCGCGCGATCATGATGCTCCACCTTGCACAATAACGGCCGGTCAGTATGTAAGTAGCCTCATACATACATACGTGGCAGGAGCGACGACATCACTTACATAACTGATCAACACACTCACCATAGTTCCCTGGATGCCCATTACTGTGTGTCGTCACGGCATGAAGTAGGTGTTTAGATGATGATCACCAGCATCATCAAGTCATGGCAACTCGCGGATTCCTGAGAGGGCACAGGCCGGGACGTCTGCGCAGCGCGCCAAAAGAAGTCTTTAAGGATCATTCAAGTTAATCGAACTTTTGATTCTGGTTGCTCGGTCCCGCTGGTGCTGGAGGTCGGGCCAGTACACAGGAGGTAAGACTCGGAGAGTCCTTGATCGCAGGATCACCATGGGTCAAAATTAGCACACGGGTATGGTCCAGGTCTCTGGGGAAACTTGGTCATGTCCGAGTCACATGCCAAGTGAGGCTGCACCACGAGAAAAACCGTTGATAGTGAAGCTTTGAAGGATGGTCCTGCACTGCGTCCAGCGACGCGGGGTCCGGGGAGATCCACTGGCAATGGTTCGGTGGATACGGTATGTCCGATTTCTCATTCAATTTGATCTGGTATGGCTGTGCGGCAGAAACCGGTAACAAGTTATGACCCACCAGAGCACATACTAGAATCACCGAACCAGTGAATGAATAGTAACCGCCAATAGGATTAATGACAGCCAGCCCATGGCCACTTCGAGATGTACGTTGTATACTCGCATATTGGCAGTGTCCTGAGTCACTGACCATCCTCCGACTCTCCGGGATGCTCGAATGTGGACATCCGGTGGTCGTACGTGGTCTGTTTCAGAAATCATGATGGCTACCGTCAAGCCTATATATATATCGTAACGGAAATATGTCACGATTCGAATGGCCGGAGAACGGAGACCTAATTGACCACATCACCTCTATATCGTTAAAATACACATGTCGGCAGATATGCTACATTCAACAGGTTCGATAACGCTGACGACAAACCTCGCATCCTTCGCAACTTAAACATAGAGAAACTCCACAGCAATCTCAAGCTCAAGAAGAGTCTGGCAGAATCGCTTGAATGGGAGGTTGCTTCTCAAAGTAACCAGCCGATTTCATCATGAGGCTGTAATCGCTGCCATCGCCCTGTGTACCGAACGTTGTCGAATTGTTAAAAAGAAATAGGTCAAGAGATGTGGATAAAAAACTGACAAACATTGTCGTCGGAAATCCAGGGTCGCAGGGAACAATACTCTCCAAATACTTGATGTGTTCCGGAGTGAGGACAATCTCCAGAGCCTCGAGGTTAGCTTCCAAGTGCTCCACCTTCCGACCTCCGATGATGGGGAACACATAAGGCATCTTCTGCATGACATATGCAATCGCCACTGCGGTGATTTGCTTGGCGCCGATTGCTTTGGCGACCTTCTCCAATGCCGCGCTCATGGCCCTTTCATTCTCGTTTCGTTTCCATTCCGGATCCCAGGCAACACGCCCCTTTTCGCCTGATTGGGCACGCCGCTCTTCTTCCTCGTCGGTGCGAAGATTTCCGCCTGTCAGCACACCCCACGGAGCGATGGCCATGCCTATCAGCCACTGAGAACCATTACAAGAAGTGACAGTGATCGCGACAAACCTTGGGCCTTGCACATGGGAATGATGTCCCGCTCCATGGAGCGATCCATCACATTCCAGAGCCTTGATAGATCACGAACGGGGTCTTACCGTGATCACGAGCATACTGGTTCGCCTGCGAAACTATCCATGCCGGAGTATCAGAAATACCCTAGAAACCAGACCGAGTCAAAATAGTTAAATATGTCAAGACGTCATTGGCACGCACCAGGTAAAGCACCTTTCCTTGTTGGACAAGTATGTGAAGGCCATTCATCACTTCCTCGACAGAAGTCTCCCAGTCCCACCAGTGGACATAGAGTATATCGATGTACGACGTCCCGAGATTCTTCAGGCTCGCTTCAACGCTGACAAACATCGATTTCACACTGTTTCCGATGTAGGACGCCCTTTGCTGCACCCCAGGCACTCCAGGCATGAGATTTGAAGTATACTAGACGGTTGATCAGCATGACGCTCGTCCAACAGTCCATCGGCAGATGACACCGACCTTGGTCGCAATGACAAGTTGATCTCTAATCCCAGCCCCCTCTACCCATTCGCCAATCCACTTTTCCGACCTCTGGTCTTGGCTAAACCGAACCAAAGTTGTCAGGGGTGATGCGAACATCAACGAGGGGAGACAACGTGCTAATTGTTGGCGGTGTCGATAAAATTTCCGCCGGCTTCGTAATAGGCGTCCAAGAGCTTGAAGGAAGTAACCTTGTTCATGCTCCCTATCACACTCTCCCACTTGTCCCCGAAGCTCATTGCGCCGAGTTGGAGGGGGGAGACGTGGATGGAGGCATGGGGCGACAGGACACGGTAACGAGCGAGACGGGACTTGGGTTTGGGTTTGGGGGCATCAACGAGGTCATGGTGTAGACAGGAGTTTCGAAGACGGTGAGGATGGTGCACTCAGGCTTTGTATACTCAGGGATTCAGGCTGTGTGACGTCATGGCTCACCGTGCTTACAATGCCTACTCCTGAAAGGGATGACAACTCATTGAACACCCGTTATTAGGCCGCAGGGTTCCCTTGAGTCGCCTAGAGGAAAGCACATGGAACTCACCAGGTCCATCTTGGATGCTTCGGGCTGACCTCAATTCCTGCAGATCATGCAATGTCCAAAAAGTATTACATATCCAAAGATCTAATACAGTGTCGAATCATACCATACAATGTACAGTCACGAGTCTAGTCAGTGATCACTCCCGATGGGCCTAGTTCGTCTCAGCGTTCGTGTATGGGGTCGTGGCGAGCCCAACCTGGGCGTTGCCAGTGTCAAAGACCGAGTAGAAACGCTGGAGCCATCCGAACCCGTCTGTTGCACGTGCTAGCATCAACAAAAACGCCAGCCCTACAGCGTGAGAAAGGCCTACTGATAAAGTCAAGACCAGATCCGCTCGGAGATCCGAGATCGGACGTGATCAGATAAATCTTGGTATCTTCGCCTCCGAGCACGCCATTGAGAGCACGGGGCCAGATCTGGGCGTTGGGCGTCAGCTCATACGTAACCTGTTGGAAAAGATCTCGGTCAGTCGGTTGCGCAGGGGGTGAGTAGTATGTGAACATACACCGCCGATGTCGAAGTATATGCTCTGCAGGTTCTGGTACTGTTCCTCCGTGATCGTAAGTAAACCTGTAGTCCTGTCCCCCGTGAATTTGAATATCGCTACGTTATGATAGTGAAAAGTATCAGTATCTCACCGGTCCAAAGTCGCTCCTGTTGCCCTCTGGTATGCATTGAAAGCATCCGTGGCAAGGAGCAAAAGCGTGGTGCCCGTGTCGACGA
>JBBPRT010000384.1:0-12473 GCA_038093175.1 Boletus hoseneyae
ATCTGAGGATATGCTTATGATCCTGGAACAGATCACAGCGAGGAGATTGCGAGACAGTGCTGCAGATGGCTTATGATGGACCTGCAGCATGTAGTTACAACAAATTGACACGCATATTCTTGCCAGGCGTTGACCTACACTACTGTCTATTGTTCTACGATTTGTTATAAGTCCATGTCACGTGACCAGATGACAAATCATTGGCGAAGATGACCAAACATTAATAAATGCGTGTTTGGTCCCAAAAGCGCGTCGTACAACGCGCGCATCACCAGCAGCTGCCAGCAAGCTTATGCGTCGCAGCAGTGATGGCTGATCCACATTCTAACCCAGCATCCCTTTTTAGCCCTTCTCAACTCTCTTCTCTCACCTCCGAGCCCGATACGCCTTCCCCTGGTCCCCAGCTCGCCATGCCGACGCGTCGAAAAGTCCAGTGTTACGTACTAGCTCCTCCAAGACTTCACCCATCTATTAAGAAGCTTTACCAGCGAGCTCCAGATTATCTGGGGGGTGATCCTGAATTTGTGCGCAATGACCTTGATGCCGTCGTCGGCGAATACCCGTTGGACAGCGGCAAACCTTCACATTACTTTGTGCGTTTTAGAGACGGACTCGCGCGTAGGGTCAGTCGCAGCTCGATATCATCTCTCTTTCGCCAAACTGAACTTCCTTTAGATCTCTTCTCATACATTCCTCACTCACTATGGTGACCTTGTTTATGAATACCGTACGTTCTCGAATTTACCTTCGGTCATATCGTCTCATAGCCTATTCAGAGCACAGAAAGGCACAAGGTTTCCTTGACCATTTTGATCCTGCTTCCGATGACGTTCACGAACACTGGCGCATGAATCCTAGGTTGGCACCTAACACAGCCAGTCGTATTCCAACCTCGCAGACATCCTCCGAGAGCGACGTATCCAAGTCTCTAACTTCCGACTCTCCTCTCACAGAAAGCGACGACGATAGTAGTGTTGATGAAGAATTCATTAGACTCAATTCAACTCGCAAATCGGCTCGGCTCGCTGCAGGCAGTACGAAGCTCGTACAAAGCAAGCTGCCATTCAGTCCTAAAAAACTTCGCAGCGATCGCGTACGGCGAGGACGATCAGTTCCTGATTCTGAAGATGATCTGGGTGGCTATGGTCAAGTAGATTCCGACGTAGAAATTCTTGTGCCTACTAGAAGGTCAACACGCTCACGGAAAAACGCTCGCTTGAACCTTGTCGATGATGAGGAGTCGGACGTGGATACCTACCACGACAGTCCTCGACGTAGATCCAGGACTCGAGATGCCGGGAAAAAGCTCAAAAGGAAGCGTCCTGCTACAGCTCGCCCTGCCTACGGACACTTTCGTGACATTGGTGATCTTGATTTTGATTCCTACGAGGACGAAGCAACTCCATCCCTTCGCGCCCACAGAGATATCTGTGAGAAATGTCACAAGCGTCCTGCTCACGAGCAGTTGATGAAACTAAAAAAGGGCAGGCGCAAGACAAAAGCTGATGAAGACGAATCCGAAGATGACGAAGGCGACATACAGAGTTTGGGAGGTTGGGTTCGATGGTCTGAACTTCTAGAGATCTTTTCCTTCATCTGGCTGATATATTTTCACAGCCTAAAGTGTCCCGTCGTCGCTCATTGGAGATGTCTCGCAAAAACTCAAAGAGACGAAATTACGCGGGCTGCCCGTGTCCGCGATAACGATCGACGGAAAGCACAAGGAGAAGATGCCAGCGAACCATCAGCTGTGGATTTACCAGATCGCAAGGAGCTTGACATCAACCAGACGACTGAATTCATCTGTGGACTGTGTATGAAGGGTGGCATTTGCCTGGGGTGCTTAGAAGTGGCTCTAAAGCCTGACCCATCTCTTGTAAACAAGCACCCTCCCGGCGCATCCTCCCTTGAACCCACGCACAACGATGTTCCTGACATCGAGATGGTCAGTAACGCATCACCCCCTGCAGAGGACACCTCGTTGCAGCCTTCCCGAGAGCTCCTTTTCAGGTGTTTTTCTTGCAAGCGACTTGCTCACTATCGACATTTGCCCAACCCAGAGAATGTGGCATGGGCGGATGCAGATCTTGCCAGTTATTATCAAGAAGAAACCGATTGGCGTTGTGCTGATTGCGCTTCATACGTTTATTCCTTGGATAAAATTCTGGCTTGGCGGCCCTACCCTCCAGGCGCTGTTGAACCCACTTTTGCAAGTCCACCGGATCCCAAGACTTCCCTCCCTCGAGAATACTTGGTGAAATGGGCAGACCGTAGCTATCGACGGACCCAATGGGTACCGCATTTGTGGCTGGTTTCGACCAGCTTGCCGAAACTGAAGCACTTCCTTACCAAGGGTTCCAAAGTCCCGCTTCTCGACGAACCAGTATCCGATGAGACAGCTATGGATGTCGACCAGACTGATGGTACCGACAAGGAACCTATTGCGTTTGAACCTAGTACAGTTCTTGCACCTGAAGTTGGCCCCCCAACTAAACCAAAGCATGTCTTACTCGCTCCTTTACCCGACGCTGAGCTGCGAATCCCTCCAGCTTGGAAGACTATCGACCGCGTTCTCGATGTGCGGTTCTGGAATCCCTTGTCAAGCAGGAATGGGAAACGTAAGAAAAAGGATCAACCTATGAGTCCTCAACAACAGGTAGAACGGGCTTACGCGGAAGGTGAACAACCTGATGAGTCATTAATGGAAGAACTGGATGACTGGTTGTCAAGAACACGGAAAAGTTTATCAATCGAGTGCATCGACGAGGTTGTATGGGTATTCGTTAAGTGGGAGGATCTTGGGTATGAGGAAGGTCGGTATCCCAAACTCGTATGTGGTGATCATCATCCTCAATTTTTAACAGCAACGTGGGATTCTCCACCTCGCCGTGGAGAGCCTGGGTATGGTGCCTATGAGCGCGCATTCCAGCATTTCCTCGATTCCCGGAACGTTCACGTCAAAAAGACGCGAAAAGAGATCGACCAGATGGAAGCTCATGTCGAGAACGGTTACGGTGCCTTTGCTCTCAAACGAGATCTCGACGAGCAGCCTGATCTTGGACAGAGCAACCAACTCAAGCTTATGAAATTCCAGGTGTGTGACCCGAGTCTGTTTCAACGCCATACTTATAAGCCGCAGATTGATGGATATAACTGGCTTTGTGATAACTGGTGGAATCGACAGCCTTCTATATTAGCTGATGAAATGGGTTTAGTTCGTTGTTCACTGCTTTCTTTCTACCTGCTCTGATTTTTTTTTTGTAGGGAAAAACTGTTCAGATTGTCACGTTTCTCGGGACGGTAATCGAAAAGTTCAAGGCGGCCCCTGTGCTTGTTGTCGTCCCAAATTCCACAATCACTAACTGGGTTCGGGAATTTTCGCGCTGGGCCCCCAGACTCAGGGTAGTACCCATTTTTGGGGAGGCGAAGTCGAGAGATGTAGTCGTGCGATATGAGCTATTCCATGAGCCCAAGCACGAACCGAAATACCATGTTCTCGTCACTACATATGAGACTGTCACGAACCCCAAGGATTTCACTACTGTCTTCAAGAGTGTAGGCCGTTGGGAGATCTTGGTGGTCGATGAGGGTCAGCGCCGTGAGTATTTCTCTAATAGCTTTGAATACTGTTTTCATTTCTGTTCCAAGTTAAAAACGATAGCAGTCTATTATTTAAAAAATTGAATGAGCTCAAGCCAATCCACCGGATCATCATGACAGGGGTCAGTCAAGATTCATTTCTCCTCATAATTTTTCGCTCAATCATTTTCTCTCAGACCCCGCTCAACAACAATATCCGTGAACTATTCAACCTGATGAATTTCCTTGACTGCAATAAATGGCAGGATCTTGAAGCACTAGAGAAGGAGTATGAAGAGCTCAGCGAAGACCTAGTGCGCCAACTGCATGTGAGATTGAAGCCCTACTTTCTGCGACGCATTAAGAGCGAAGTACTTCAACTCCCACCCAAGGTATTTACATACCGCTCCTGAGAATAGTCCGCGAACACACATTTGATCAGAACGAGGTCATCGTGCCACTCTCACTAACACCTTTGCAAAAGGAGATCTATCGATCAATTCTCAGTAAGGTTCTGCCGTAGTGTATATTGGCTGGATTGTTAACTGCGCATTAGGCCAGAATCTGGACATTCTCAAGCACCTCACCCAGGTGTCGTCCGTTGAAGCAGGTCGTGCAGGGGTGTCCAAGACAAATTTGAACAACATGCTGATGCAGTTACGAAAGTATGTATTCGTTACAGCTTGCCATTGACCATCCCCACGAACAGCATCAGGTGCATCCAACATCCATACCTGATCTCTGATGACATTGAGCCTCGCAACCTTGACCCGCATGAGGCTCACGAGAAGCTGATCGACGCTAGCGCGAAGCTTCGACTGCTGAGATCACTTTTACCGAAGCTCAAGGCAAGAGGCCATCGAGTACTCTTATTCAGTCAAGTAAGTCTTGTTTACCTGTGTAGTTCGATCGCCTTTAATCGATCTCTTCAGTTCGTTATTGCTCTCGATACCGTCGAAGACTTTTTGAAAGGCGAGAACTACAAATACCTTAGACTTGTACGGTCACCAGCCTTTTGAGACCACCTTTATCTTACCCTTTTCCAGGATGGCGGAACGAAACAAGCAACCCGACAGAAGAATATGGACGAGTTCAATAGGCCAGATTCGGAATATTTCGTATACCTGCTGACTACTCGTGCCGGTGGTGTTGGCATCAATTTGTACACGGCAGATACGGTGATTATATATGATCCAGATTTCAATCCACATCAGGTGAGGCATTGATTTTCTTCTTTTCAGCTGTCAGGCTCATGACGATATACAGGACCTTCAAGTATGAAGATACTTTGCCTCGTTCTCCTCACGTTCTTAATATATATATATCCAGGCAATTGCTCGCTCGCATCGTTATGGTCAACAAAAGACATGCCTCGTATTCAAACTCATGGTGAAAGACACTGCTGAAGGTTCATACTAGTACTGTTGTTTCGATCAATCTATGTCTGACGTTTCGCAGAGCGAATCATGCAGGCGAGCAAGAAAAAGCTAGTCCTCGATCATCTGATTGTGCAGAAAATGGATGACGACGAGAGTGGCAGCGATGACCTGAGATCAATTCTCACCTTTGGTGCCAGGGCACTCTTTGAGGAAGGGGACCAGGGTTCGAAAGATATTACATGTGAGTAGTATCTCGGCTTGCAAAGTCCCAACTTACTCACCATGCTCAGACACCGACCATGATCTTGATAAACTCATAGAGAGAACAGAGGTGAAAGGGGATGAAGGGAACATTACCAGCGAGCCTGGTTTAAAGTTCAGCTTTGCTAAGGTATGGGCAGCAGAGAAGGATGTCTTGGAAGACATTGGAGACACCGTGCCCGACACTGACCATGGAGATTCATGGGCTCAAGCGCTGGAACGTGTAGCTGCTAGACAGGGTGTTTCCAAAGAAAAAGAGGTGACAGGTCGTGGAGTTCGTCGAAGGGCTGCTGCCGCTTTACCTCAGGTTTGTTTGAAAGATATGCACCATGTTCGACGACTGAAGTATATCTTGCAGCAACAGCTCGACTTCCTCGAGGATCTTGAAGATACTCCCGCCAAGGGTAAAGGCAAAGGCAAAAAGAAGCGTCGATCATTGAAATCTGGGACATCGTCGGATTCCGATGTATACGATGGCTCTGCCCATCATGGGGCCGGCGACGACACCGATGCCACGACGGATTCGATGGACGTTGATCAAGAACTTCCATCTGCCCCGGTTTTGACTAAGAATCAACCGCGTCATCTTTCTGTCCCATTTCCAACCGTACAATTGCAGTCAACCCTTCCACATCGCGACGACCAAAAGTGTGGTCTTTGTGGATACATCCATGGACCTGGCGCCTGCGATATGATGGGCAGTTCCTCAAACCTCATGGAGTACCGGGAGATCCTGCTGAACACCAATGATGAACCGTGGGAATACAGAGTGCGTATCTCTTTTGTATCTTGTGATCGTCACGTTCAAGAGACATACACAGAAAGTCGCGATTGAAGCCATAGAGCAAGCATTGTGCGATCGAGGTCAAGGCCATCTGTTGGTTGGTCAACCTCTCAAACTGGTCCCTGGACCAGGACCCGCCCCGATTCGGTCCATGCAAGCCAACGATTCAAGTAAACGTGCTAATGCCCCCGAGAACCACCGCCCGTCGACGTCACTGCAGGAGCCTACGTATGATGGTAGTCGGGCGTCACTTCATCGAGATCAGGGAAGCATTGTGGACAGAGGCTCTCCCCTTCCATTAGATCGCTCGTTGCCAGTGGTGCTGCCCTACAAACGGACGTCTTCGCCTGGTGGAGTGTCTGAGAGCTCGTCGAAGAAACAGAAGCAGGGTGGATTTTCTGGTTGCCCAGTGTGTTTCGGACCCCGCCACTCACTTGAGAACTGTCCTGTTCTTTACCAGGATGCCAATAGGTCTGTTTATAGTTGAACAAGACTCCTGTCTTTTCTAACCTGGGCTATAGTATCACAAAGCATATTTTGCGACTATCTGAGGACCCGTTACAAGAACGGGTAACCAGGAAACTTCGACGTCTTCTCAAACAGCGAAAGCGCGAGACTGAGGGAGTGGGCCAATCTGGCCATGACAGGGTGCCAACATCGTCTTGATCTATCAGAGGAAGCCTCCCGTCTATGATATGCAATGCTGTAATCTGGGTAATCTTATTTACTAGACATACCGTATTGTACATTGACTTTCTGAGAAACTCTATTGAAGTTGGCGGTCGTGCGTATCATACTCCGACGCTTAGCATCCACGTACGTAAACGGATGGCTCCTCTCTCTCTCACCACCATAACTCGGCCTGAAGCACACATTTGTCGAGCGAGGTGCTCGGGAAAAATAAATACTTTCACCAATTGAAAGTTCAATTTCACTCGCCAAGCCGATGGTTCTGACACCTCGTCTCCGAACGTTCAACATCGCAGATCCATCATTGCCGATGGAAACGGAGACGATTTTTGAACCTGGGTCAAATCCAAGCTCCCGCAAACGGCAGCGATCTGTGACGTACGATGCACCTCCAGAAGATTTGCCGGAGTTGCCCAAGCTTTCAGGACAGATTATGATGGAAGTGTTTACTCACAAATCCCTCCGACTTGCATGCCACGCTAAATATCGCGACAACGAACGTTTATCGGTTCTTGGGTCCCACATATTGGAGATGATGACGACACAACTGCTGTTTAGCAGGAGACCGATGTTGATGAGGAGCGAGATTGAGGTGAGCGCATTTCCTGTGAATTCACGGTTATCATGAGACGAAGTTTTAGGAAGGCATGGAGACAGAAATTATTATCGGTGGACATTATCGACACCTGGGCCGATTTTTATCGACTACGTGATGAACTACGTTACGATCCATCGTTTCAATCATCACTAGGAGAGGCCGAGGTAGGTGGTGCGTCTGCCGGATGCGGCGAGAACTAGCGTGCTGATGATGGAATACAGCAAGGTCGTCTTCTCTTTCTCGCTTATCTCGGTGCGGTCTTCAGTGAGCGTGGATTGACGACCGTCCAGCAATGGATCGGGGAGCTTTTACGATTGTCGGCCAGTGTGTTTCCGGATGGAGTGACGGTTGACATTGGACCCCCGGACTTTGAGGAACAATCTGGCAAGCGAGCCAAGATAGAAGAGGCCTTACGAGGATTTTCTACACAACCGCTGCAACACGCACTCCCTAGTTTGTCGACTGGCTATAAGCCTACGCATTACAACCCATACTCGCAGACCACCGGTTCTCTGCCTACGCCTCCGCCCCCGCCAAGCATACCACCTCCAATACAACCACCTCCGCCAAAAGGAATACCGAATTTCGGGAATCCACTGGCACCAGCGCAGCCACATTTGGCTTTTTTGCCGCTATTCAACCAGACAGCGATGCAACGAGGGTTGAGTGTCGAGTACCCTGCAATATTCTCTGGACCGCCGCACGCGGGAAAGTGGAGTGTGACTTGTGTTGGTGAGCAAACACCATGTTTTCAGTTGCAATGTCACTCAGGTGAATGCAAGTGAACGGAATTGAGAAAGGGCAAGGGGGTGGACCGAGCAAGCAACTCGCAAAAGAAGAAGCGGCGAGAGCGGCATACTATGCGATGGGATGGGCACCTCGTGCGTCTCGTTCTTGTCTACAATGTGTTGTACTAAAGATGCGACCAGGCGGGTGAGATGGCGCGTAGTACCAGACAAAGGGGATGTACTAAATAGGAAATGTCACTCCATTGCATAGGTAGCATCGTGGGAAAGTCAGCTTACTCATGCAGAGGGGCCATGCCGAGGATGCCGAAGATGCACAAGTGGCCCGTTTCTTTGCACCGTCTACAAGCTTCACGTTGGTCGTCGTCGTCGTCGTCGTTCCACAGCGCCCGTCGTCATGCACGATGCCCACTCTACACCGTCCATGTCCATGTCGAACCTCGCCCTCTCCGAACCCACTCACATCGACCTGACCGGCGATGACGATGTCCCACCACCACCGACGCGCGCCCGCCTGGAAGCCATGCCCGCGCTCTTCTCTCACTCGTACCCGCTCCCCGCCCCCCAGAACGCGCCAAAACCACCCCCGATACCGCACACTCCCGCCTACCGCCCCGTCTTTCCACTCCCCCGCCCCCATCAACACCTCCCCTCGCCTCAAAATGGCTCCTTTCCTATCCACCCATCCACTACCCGATCCACAGCGACACACCCACCAAACAACGTCATTGATCTCACCCATTCCCCATCGCCTCCCGCCTCTCCCCTCCTCCTCGGCACTCCGCTCCCGGACGATCTCTCCCCAAGAACTCCCGTCTGCATCGGACAGCTCACAGTCACCGCTCTGGTCCTCTATCCAGTCGCCTATCTCCAGTCGTATGATCCGACAAAGCTAGAAGCCGATTGGGCAAGCGTGCGTCTCCAATACGAGCACAATCCTCACAAACAGCCAGGTACAACAGAGACTATCCATATCAAAACCCCACACATTAAATCCCTCGCTGGTGAAGTAAGCCAGAGTGAGGCCTTTGGTGTCGTCGAGCAGAAAGTAGCATCCCACCTTGGCCCAATGTTAGGAAAAGGTCTCATCCGATTAGACGCCAAAGTGCGTCGTGGCATGCCAAATGTGAGCGTACCTCGCCCTTGGACCCAACTTCGCTAGAACCCGTATCTCTTATCCTACCACAGCTCCCTATCCTTCCATTACAGATGCTTGTGTACACTCCGAAGGGTAACATCACCGTCGTCGGAAATTATCTCCACCAGTGCGGGCTCTTTCTCGATCACCCATCTCCTCCGTATGACATTCACCGACTTGCCAACTATCATTATTGTAACCCGCACAATATTCCTCCTGGAGGACACCGTCAAGCATTGCCTCCCGTCCGTCCTGGCTACTCTTGTCCAGGAGGCAGCAACTCTCGTTGGACAGCACCTGCTGTGTCTGGAAAGACGCTCGAAATACAACGCAGTCAGGTAGAGGAACTCTTCAAGAGTCTGAGAAGCGGAGATGAGCTCCCTGAAACTGAACCTGGTACCTCTTACTCATTGTGCTCGCCACCGCTTCATCCACTGACTTATCCCACTTTATGAAAAGCATACGAAGTTGGGACAGCACTTTATCCCCATCAGAAGAAAGCCCTCACCTTCCTTCTTGAGCGTGAACGAGAGAAACGTTGCAGTGATGGCCGCTACTCCTCCCTCTGGCAGACCAGGGTGAACCCCCATACTGGACAACAATCGTGGTTCCATATCGTGACTCAAAAGGAGCTCTTTCGTGAACCACAGGAAACAAAAGGCGCCATTCTTGCTGATGATGTGCGTCTGCTGCTTCTGGAAAGTAATATCGCGTAATGGTTGTACATTTCACAGATGGGTCTTGGTAAGACAATTACATGCGTCTCCCTCATTGCCGCTACCTTGGATTCCGCTCGCGCTTTCGCTGTTTCCCAGTTGTCTCCCCCTCCCGCTCCTCCAGACAGAAACGTCGATGACTCTCTATCAGCCGCACATTTCTCTGGGAGTGTTTGGGGAATGCCCAACGCATCCGACTCTGGGAAGGGTAAAGGCAAGGCAACAAAGGCTCAGGACAAGGCAGAAGCTGCATATGCACGTGCATGTCGTATCAAGGTTAAAAGTCGAGCAACCCTCATCATCTGCCCTCTCTCAACGGTGTCGAATTGGGAGGATCAGTTTCGCGAGCATTGGCGAGGAGAGGTCTCGGTAGTTGGAGGTGGTGGAATCACCTGCTCTGCGGCCACCAACTCGTCTGGTATTGTCACATCATCCTCTCAGACGACGTTTTCAAAGCAAGAGCCTAGTTCTGACATTAAACCATCCCGCCGTCCAACAGGCGGCCGCCCGCTGCGAGTATACGTATACCATGGGAATGCCCGTCGGCCAGACTCAGCTTTCCTAGCCGACTTTGATGCTGTTATCACAACATACGCAACGTTGGCGTCTGAGTACTCGAAGCAAACCCGGAGTATCACTTCTCTTGAAGCTGATGACGAAGAAGAATGCGATAGCGATGGAGGACTCCCAGGCGTCGAGATTGATGAACATGGAAATCAAGTAGTACGGTTACCAAAACCAAAGCAAACCGGAATGAAACGGAAAAAGTCTTTCCCTAACGTTGCAGTGGAGGCCACCAGCGCACTCCAAACCATACACTGGTTTAGAGTCGTACTGGATGAAGCGCAGTAAGCCCCCCTAGGCAGTGTTTAGTGAGCACGAAGCTCATTATGATGCAGCTCTATCAAGGAGACCGGAACTGTGGGCAGCCGTGCCTCATGCGATTTGGTTGCTGACCGTCGTCTCTGCCTAACGGGAACCCCTGTCCAAAACAAGCTCGACGACGTCTTTGCACTGGTCAAGTTCTTACGCTTAGAACCCTTTGATGACAAGAACATCTGGACAGAATTCATTGGAAACCCCGTCAAGTATGGGCAGTCACTGGGTGTTGCCCGACTTCAAACCATCATGAAGTGTATTACCCTACGCCGCACCAAAGAAACAAAAACCTCTGACGGACAGAGAATTCTCAATCTTCCACCCCGCCGAGACGAACTCCGTTATCTCAAATTCGATCCACGCGAACAGACGATTTACGACCAGTTTTTCACGGAATCCAAAGCTGAGTTCAATGAGTTGTCGAACAAGAATGAGGTCATGAAGAATTATGTGGGGATCTTGCAGAAGATTTTACGCTTGCGGCAGATCTGTGATCATTTTGAGCTTGTCGAGGGCAAGGGATTCGGAGACGTCCAGCCGACAGAGCCCAGCAGTTATGAAGACCTTACGGCTGTAATCGAACGAAAGGGTCTCAACCCGTCCCGCGCCGCCGCAATTGTCGCACTGCTAAGGGAGGCGGCAACTACGCAGTGCGTGGAATGTGGCGAAGAACTATGTGTTGGCCCAGAGACTCAACAGGTGATTGAAGGCGGGTTATGTATGGACGACGGACCGTCAGCACCCAAGCGTGGCCGGAAGACAAAAGGGACAACATCTCGCACGTCAACAAGAACCAATAGCCCATCGACATCGTCTCTCGTCCTAACTCGGTGTCAGCACCTTTTCTGTCTTGCATGTTATCGGCTGTGCGTGTGCCCTGGATGGCCAGACGTACCTCCAGACATCCGACGGTCATGTTCTGCTTGTCAGACTGGACTTTCCCCCCAGGACGCTATACAAGTACGAGTCGACTGTCAGCCTCAAGACTTGCCGCCGAAAAAGAAATCTGGCAAGCGGGAAAAGAAGCTGAAGGCAGCCAGCTCGGAAAATTTCATTCCGTCAACTAAAGTCAAGGCCTTGCTTAGCGATCTTATCCAATTTTCCAAGGCAAATCCTTATTCTGCCAATTATGATCCTGACTCGATTGAGGTGGAGACAGTAGACGGTCAGGGAAAGCGGGTCGACGATGGAGTTGTCAAGACAGTGGTATTGTAAGTAGCGGTCCTGTAGTCGAGAAGAAGCTGATTACGTGGCCCTTAGTTCACAATGGACGACGATGCTCGACAAGTATGCCCTTTCTTGCCTTGTTTTGACGGTTCATGTTCACATGAGATTTGTAGGATCGAAGACGCTTTGGACGCTGCTGGAATTCGTTACGAACGTTTGGATGGTACTATGAAACGTGACGATCGCACAAGAGCCATGGATGCACTCAAACACGACCCGGCCTGCGAAATTCTTCTTGTCAGCTTAAAGGCCGGTGGAGTCGGATTGAACCTTACTGCTGCACAGCGAGTTTACTTGATGGACCCTTATTGGTGTGTTTTTTTCATATGTCTTCTCCCACAGCATATACTCAAGTGCACGACGCAGGAACCCGGCCGTAGAGAACCAGGCTGTTGATCGTATCGTATGCTACCACTTGGTATAAATTAGCTGTCCCGTAACTCACGCTCTACCCTCAGCACCGTTTGGGACAAACA
>JBBPRT010000385.1:0-12450 GCA_038093175.1 Boletus hoseneyae
GAAACCATTGACTCTTGTATACGCGGTCGTAAGCAAAATAAATCAGTCGGAAGAGTTCAAGCCTCATTCTCCATAGGAACGATACTTGGGTGATATTGTTCTTACGTACGTCGCCGCGTGCGAACGTTGTATTTGTGTCTCAAGTTTGCGTTGCCCATTTCAGAGCTGGTGTTACGAGTTGGGGGTGGTAAAAGCATACTATTCCAATGATCATTATCGAGTTACAGCGATAGTATGCTTTTCGATATCGACGTCAGAAGAGGTAAGCATCAGGTCTTTCCTCCATTGTTGAATACTCTCAAGGAGTAAGTATATAAACATGACCCGAGGTCAAGACTTTTGACTTATACAACGCACACTCTCTATTAGATGTACGTATCTTAGTTGGGCAGAGTAAGTTCTGTCCTTGGTTTCATATCTAGGTTGATACAACCTTCCTGACGCAGGGGACGGAGACGCTGTCGAAGAAGATGCTAGCATATATCAATTCGACTAGCGTTTCCGTCAATTTCAATAAGAGGCTAACAACCATCGATCACTGGCAAGGATATATAGTCGTCTCCCTCCACAGCAGAATCCACGAGCACAAGATTCCCCTCTCCGTGAAAGATTCGCGTTCCTTTTCTGTGGACGTTGCACGCATGTTTGTCGAGAACGTGAAACGCTACAAGGACGTCAACGAAGAAGGAATGGGTCTCAAAGTAAACCCGTTCGTGAGCGTCTTGGCTCGCGACAGTCTCTGTTACTTCGTGTGAGTGACACGACGCGTGCCATCGCAGAGATTGTGAACAACGACCGACTCACGGATATAGAAATCTCGTCGCCTGCGCTGTCGTCATGGGGCTGTGGAAAGGCGTGACACGTCTCCCCCCGATTCGCTCCGTGCCGTATTCACTGTCCCTATTATCTATCGTCTTTTCGCGAATATATGCATTCCGTTCGTCATGTTCCTCGAGGTGCTCATAGGTACGACACGGATCCTCGACTTTCGTGAGCGGTTCCGTGCACTTTGGAGGGGACATACGACGGGACTCCATTCGCATGTCCATACGATGCCAGATCGAGACGATCGTCGTCACTGACGCAGGGACTTCGATCTAGTCAAAATCATTGCGTTTATTAGACTGTTTGTGCGAAACATGTAAAATACAAATGTGCTTGTGTATGCTCGAACCCGCCTACTGTACGCAACCAATGCCATGCGGATGCAGAGAATAAGGATAAGGGGGAATCTAGAAAGCACTGGGATATTACGAAAGAAAGTGAGTGCCTAAGCAAAACGAATACAACATCGATACCATGGTTGAATGATGATGATGAGCATCATGAAAACAAACGGGTACAACACGGAGAGCAAGGAGTGTAGGGTCCTGTCAAATGGGACGGGACATGTGAGAAAAACAAGCAGGAATGGGTAAAGACAGACGGAAAGTGCAGATATTGCTGCAGTCATGAAACGTGGATTTCCTCGTCATTCTTCGTGGCACTGTATACTCTGATACATCGTACAAAGTCGAGTTTCTCACGCGCGTATAGAGGGTCAGGTGGAGGGCTCATACCTCCGGAGCCTGCGCAGGGACGTGCCTGAGGGGAGGTGTCCGGTGAATTGCGGAACGTGTTCGATCGAGGTGTCGTGAGAGGGCCAGAAACCTCAAGGTGGGAATCAGGGCATTCTGAGGGCCAATTAAACCGTTTTCGACGGAAGCTGGAAAAGTAATTAGGTCCCTCACGTCCTTTACAGTAACCATCAGTCTGGTGACATGTTACGTACCTCTCGTAGTCCCAAATAAGGTCGTCCACCATTTGCTGGTCGAATGACAGGTTCTGCTCCTGAGCAATATCTCGTAAAAACTCGGTAATCGCAGCCTTGCATCCGATGAGTGAATGTAAATGTTTGCATGCATGCATTTCGAGCTCGAACGGTGACACAGGGATGAACGTGGCAGGCCAAAGAATGAGGCCAGGGGATTGAGTGAGGTGGGAATGGGATAGTTGAGGCGAGGCAGACTTGATTCCGAGGCGGCCAGCAGCTTTGGGACTGACCAAGTCAGGGACCATGGAAAGACTAGGCAGACTGTCATCACTAGAGCGGTCGCCTTTCATGCGCTGTTTCTTGTCCTTGTCCTTGTGATCCCAGTCAACAGCGGCAACCCACTTAGCAAAGTCCTTGCCGACTTTCTTCAGAGAAGCGCTACCGTGACCCTCTGAGCTTCCGATAGAAGAGACATCAGAGTCTGGGTTTGAAGGTGGCGCTAGGTACAAATTGAACTCGTGAAGCCTGCATTGGTTGTAACGGCCGAAAACATTGTCAATGACATTATCAAAGAACTTGCTTGGCCGAGGGTGTATGGAGAACTTGCGCGAAAGCATGTCTTCGAAAAGCTTCTCTAAGCACTTGGAGTTGTCTACATTTTGATTCCACTCGAAGACCGGATCATAGGCAGGTAGAGGTGAGAAATCGTCTGTGTCCATGAGTGTGGAAAAACGGCTCTTGGTAGAAACGAAATCCTCGTCATCGTCGTCACCATCATCCTCATCGCCATCTCGCTGTTCAGAATCTGTGTCCTCTTTAGTCCCATCATCGATGTTAAATGAAGACGATGACGGCCGTCGGACGTCGTGGGAGTCCGCAGGTGGCTGTGGTGGGCGCTTCGCGTATGGGAAAGAGAGATAGTCGTCGATTAACTCGAGGCGTCCACCCTGAGCGAGAACTCTCCGGACTTCTGACAGGACACGTTCCCAGCATTCGGAGGGAATACAAAGGGACAGATTGGCCATTCTTACTAGATCGAACATGTTTTTTGGAAAAGGCAGTTTGTATTTAACGCTGATGTGGATGGATTGTGAGCATGGGTAAAGTTCAGTAGTGATTAGCATAGAAAGCACTCACAAATTGCCCTGTTTCCATTGTACGTTGCTGGGCGATTCGACACCACCGCGCAAGCGAACTGGATCAAGAAGATCAAGACCAATGACCTGTGAGGATGGCCAGAAGTCTGCTGCCTCTACAGCCCAGGTGCCGGGCCCACAACCAAGGTCTAGAATCGTCTTTGGCGGGGCGTGTGAGAAATCATGGAATGATGGTGATTGATTGGGATTAAGACGTCGTAAGAGGATTTCCGAGAACTTGTCGCTAAACAAGGGTCAGAGGGAGTAAACGACCAATTATGGGAAGGAGGCGTACTTGTCTAAAAGTGTTCTGTCGTATGAAAGCATATAGGGTGCATCGCCACGCGGATAAGGATGATACTTCATTCCTCTCCGTACGACGAAGCGATCCTGTTGCTCAAAGGCATCTATGGAAGAATCGCGGAAACTGGATCGTGGAGATGGAAGGGAGAAAGAACGTGATTGACGTAGATGGTGAACCGGGACTTCTGTTGGGGTGGGATGGGGGATGCCAAGTAGGAAAGGGTCAGGTTCTGGTGGAAAAGAAGATGTCATGGACCTCTTTTTCTTCCTCAGCAAATTCTTGATCACGCCCTCGCGTTTCGGAGGCTCTCGGTTGACGTCGGTGGCGCTATGGACCGGAGCGAGAGGAAGGCGCAAGTCTGCTCGCGATGGCTTTCGGCTAAAGGATCTGGATAAAGGGGATTCCTTGCCCATTATGCTAAAGTAGCCCGAGTCGACACTGAACAGAGAATGGCGGCGGGGACGGGGGCTATCGTCGTACTGCGGATCGGGAGAGTCGAAAAGAAAAAGGAAAGATGCGCGGGGGGTAGGATGAGGGCTGTCGACGGGGGAATAGTCGTCGTCGTCGTCGTCGTCGTGGATGGACGGGAGAAAGGAGAAGGGTACTGAAAGGCGGTGGGACATGGCGAGGTATAAGACCGCGGCCAGGCGCCAAAGCGATTGTGGAGGGCTGCCAAAGGGCCTTTGTGGAGGAGACAAAGGCGGGATGGACACGAGGCGAATTGGAGTGGAGCGGAGGAGTGCTTTGTTGGCGGGGTAGAAGTAGGTGGAGTGCTAACAGGTGGAACTGGGGGGCACCGCATCCTGGACGATTAATGCTGATAATTTTAACGCCTCGCTCGGGTGTGTCATTCACCATCACTCTGGCTGTGTCCCTACCAAAATTCGTTCTCAGGAGTCGGGAGGGACCTTGGACGTAATTCCAGGTCCAAACGCTGGTCAAAGTCTGCTCAGACGTTAGCAGCGACCAAGAACGCACCATTTCGTGAAGCTCGACATGTCCACAACGGAACAAAGCCATGTCCAGAAAAGGAAATCTCCGCCCGAACGGAAGTAAACCTGTTCACGGGCGAGGACGCGCAACACCCCCTTTTCTGGTCAACATCGCCATCACAGTCATGGCACATGTGTCACATCTACAACCTGTGTTGAATGCACAGTATGTATTCTGTCTCATATTACTTGGAGAAATTGGATCCCATCGCCGACGTTGACACATAACACCACACTGCCTTGGACCGTAAACGTCAAAAAAAGGAAGTTAGTGGGCGCATCCAAGTGGGTATCTACCCCTCAGGGATTTGCACCCTTAGGCATCCGTTTCATCACCATGTCCCAAAGTCGGCGTTCCTGGTTATCTCGGGCCAACTCGGGCTAGCTGTCCAATCACCATTGTCGGAAGCGTTGATCCATCAGAAGAAGAGAAAACTCGAGCAGAGTGATGTCATCCCGGCCTGGACACACGGTATTCCCCGACCACTCGAACGTATGGTTATATGCGGTTGGCGTGGGCAATGTGGAACAAGGCTTGATTCGCACGATGACGACATGTGTCATAGTAAAACGTCGCAAAGACGGCCAGTACGAGCATACATCCAGACAATGCCCGTACCTACAGTAGACGTGACGTGCATCGCCTAAATGAAAGAAAAAAAAAGCTCAACCTCAATCTTCGTCTTTTCGTGGTGGTGGACCACAAGGTTGGAGCATCCGCTGGAAGCATGTCAGCACCATGAAGTGAAAAAACTCGACGAGCCATACCTCTGTCATCTCAAATTTTGTTCTTCCGATCGCCTCTCCATCTGCAATAGCAAGATAGGACGTCAATGGAGGGTGGCCAACGATGGACGAAAGGGTATCTCGGTGTTGGTGAGTTACCCAATCACTGCGGTGCACATCAGTCACATGTCCACGCAGCTGGCACGAGACCCACTATTTAGTCAAATCGGCATGCCCTTGGTGTCGTCAGGGAAAAAAGCGGCTCGAGAGGGATAGAATACACACCTGTTCCAGTGTACCTCGCATGCACTCGAATAAATGTCAATAGTAATGTCAATCCGAGTGCTCAAAAACCCACAATGCTCCAACTGCGTGTTCGCGGTGTATCTTAGCTCAGATGACTGTGCCAAAGTACCATCAGACTGAACGCAAGGACAAGTACATGAGCCTCACCATGACAGCAACTCGCCAAGTGACGTGACACCGCCACATGTCGGTTCGGTCACGTGGCTTCTTCCACGTAACGCGCAAAAGTATCACCACCTCCCTCATGTCGACGGACACCTCCAAGATTCGCTCTAAACTCACAAAACTTGACAAGTCACTCGACGAGCTCGAATCCCAACTCGAACCACTGTTTTCCAAATCACTTCCTGAAACCTTGCTCGCGCTCGACACTATCCAGCAAGCAAAGCTGCACGTCATCATACCCTATGTCGTATACGACCTCGTCTTTGGTGAGCACGCGACGAGATTAGACGTGCAACACTGTTCCGAGCGCTAATGTCATTCACAGTCTATCTGAAATCTCGCGGTATAGATCCCAAGACACACCGTGTCATTGCTGAGCTCGTGCGTGTCCCGTTCTGACACATTACTCGCCCGCCCAGCTGAACAACCACACTCCTAGGAACGCGTCCGTCAATACTTTGATAAGATCAAGCATGCAGAAGAATCCGATCAAAAACGTATGATCCCGATCCCTCTTTTTTATTTATTTATCACGGTCTATATTTGATGACACTGACGACGCGCGACAGGAAAGCTTGGCGTCGACAAGGAAGCTGCAGGTCGATTCATCAAACATGCCATTGCTCAGGCCAAGAATGCGCAATTGGTCGACGAACCGTCGGATGTTGTACCAGCAGCAAGCTCTAGTTCCAATTCTGAGCGCGTCCCGGTCAAGGTCACTAGCAAAATGATGGCGCGCGCAGAGTACGAGAAGGAACTCAAAGAGTTGGGGAGTGAGGAAGAAGACGGTCTCGAAGTGTTTGACGAAGAGGCGGCTGACGAAGACGAAGATGCAGATGGTCCACCTGAAGTAGGGCTGGATAAAGGTAAAGGACGGGCGTTAGAAGAAGTTCCGTCATCAAGGCGGAAAAGACCTCGGGTCGGTCCCTCCTCTGGTGAGCATCGACACATCCTGTACAAGTATTATTTGACTTCTAAGAATATCCAGGGTACGAAAGTCTGTCGGTGTCCGAGTCGACACCCCAGATAACTGATAGCAACAAGAAGGCAAAGTCAGTGCGGCCAACGCCGACCAACGACTCTTCACGAGGGGCGTCGGTCTCGACTTCGGAAGACCGAGAAGCGAAAAAGGCTGCAAAGAAGGCAAAGCGTAAGGCCAAAAAGCCATGAAACTCGTCATTGTCATTCTCGTAGGATACCTCGTTCTTCTATGCCACACGTTTATACGTTGATTTTCATGAGATATACAGACGACATCGTCGTACCCTACCGGTTTACAGCGCGTAAGTTTAGAAACAGTCAGTAGACACCAAGAGAGAGGAGGAATACTAAAGCGTACAGTGCAAGATAAAAATACAAATTACCATCGGCGTTACATCACCACACAACCATCGCGATCACCGTCTTCACCAGGCGTATTACTTCCAGAAGACATCCTGCTACCCGCCCACCACCTCATCTTCCTGGACAGCTTCTCCTCGGGCTCACTCGTATGTTCTGACGCACCCTGCAATTTCTTGTTCGCCTTCTTCTTGCGTTCCCTTACGTGCCGTACCGCATCGACGGTCTGCCAGCTGTAAAATGACTTGATCACCACTCTCTTCTCGTCACACTCGTCTTGTCCGACTTTGAGATCCTCGCCATCCCTGCCATCCAAGTAGCCCAATTTCCTCGCCTCCCACGAGCGCCACCCCTTTCGGGGACGCGTGTTTACCACCGCATCCTTGACAGAGCGTTCCCCAACCGAGCGACAGTCCACGACGACCAGCCCTGCGTCGCTGATACCTCGTTCGCGGACCTGTCGAACAAATTCTTTGAGCACCGTCCCAGATATGGACGTGTTATCAGCCTCCAGAACACGTAGTCTCGGACAACCACGAATGAGCGCCCTGAACGCATCGTTGGTCAAATTGCTTGCGTGGGAGACTATCAGATGTTCCAAGGCGTGACCAGGCTGCGGTGCTTCCGTCTTCTTGGAGGTCGAGTCCCCTGCCTCCGCGGCAGGCTCCGGCGTCAGTACCTCCAGGACTGTATCCGTGATGTCACAAGCGTCTTCTAGGTCAAGTTTCCGGATGAAAGGCGTAGTGCCAAGGAGGTGAACAACGCCCTCATCGTTGAGCGTTTGCCCAATTCCTGCGAGTTCGAGAAACTCTAGACGTGGAACCGAATAAGCGAGGTTCGAGCAAGCAGTGTCTGTGAGCATGGAACAATGGGAGAGAGCGAGGTGTCTGAGGGCCGTAACGCGTCGCCTGTATCGACGCCAATCTCTTGGATCCCTCCGTGCTTCCCGGGCTGTCAACAAAATGGTCTCTCCGAGATCTTTTGCGCCCTCCGCGCAGGACACGAACGCCTCCAAAGCGGAGTTGTGCAGGCTACGACAGTAGCTCAGATCAAGGACTTCTAAATGAGGTGCAGCTTTCCCCAAGGTCGCTAGTGTGTCGTCGTTGACCATGGGAAGCCCACATAGCCTGAGTTCCTTGAGCATGAGGCGAGCGCCCCGTGCCATCGCCGCTGCTCCGAACGCGCAAACGCCATCTCCATCAATGTTCGAGCATCGGCTCATATTCAGTGACGTAAGGTGGGAGCAAAGCGCAAGCACATCAAAGGTGGCGTTCGTGACGGCTTGCAAACCCTTCACGTTCAAGGTACGTAGAAATGGTGATCGGATGAGAAGACTATGAAGTGATTGCGTAGTCAGGGAAGTACAGCCTTGCAAAGTGATCGCGGTTAGCTGCGTATACGTGAAGTTGACAATGGGTGCGGAGCGCACACAAAGGCCGCCAGCCATGTCAATCAGCGCAGTGGGTGAAAGGTACGTGTGTCCGGACAAATCGAGACTCTTTATGAACGGACCAGACAGTTGCACAAGAGAAGCAAGGAAGCTGGTGGATGCGGAGGGAAACGCCCGCAGGTCAATGTCTTGCCAGAGCTGGCCGTCAAAGACCAAAGTGCGCCATGGTTTTGATACCTGACGTCATGATTGATTCACTGAACCAGTAGGACGGGAATCGATTATACCCACCCTGCTCAGTTTGACGAGTTCTCGCATTGCGCGGTTTCGTCCTACCCAACGATTCTTTGATGAGCACGCTGCTAGGGCTGACCACTTGCCGCTGCTCTTCAGCTGTTCGTGATCGGCTTCATGAAGGGAGATCAAGGCAGAGAACACACGAAGCCGAAGTTCCCTTGGTAACCTCTCGTCGAACAAATCTGGCGCATGAAGCGGCAAGGGTATGATATCTTCATCCGTGTCCAGCTGAGGGACGACATCAAACGCGGACTTGGGAAACGGGGAAGAATGGGAACGACCCTTTCCCCTTGAAGGGATGACCTCGTCCGAACGGCAATTATCGGGATTCAAGACGCCGGCCAAGTCTAGCGCAGCTACCGGGTCATGTGTTTTTGAATCCGCTCCGTGCCGGGGCGAGGAAGCTCGCGTAATGTCCTTTGTCTGCCATGGGAAGAGACAGTTTCCTGTTTCTATCGGGAACAAGGCATTTCCCAAAGGGTCAGCAAGGTCGTTTTCTGGGCCTGTCACCGAGGGCCCTGCAGCATCCGACTTGTTTCTAGAGAGCAACTTGCGTGCAAGGTTGACGGGTGCCTTGGAGGATGTGGCGAGTTTGATCTTGATTTTAGACATGGAAGACGTGGAGTGGATGGAGAGGTTGGACAGGGACCTCGTTCGAGAAGGCACTTTGATGAGAGTGGGAGGGTCGTCTACTTGCACGGCGGTACAGTCTATCGAGCTAGGGGGCGAACGGCTTGACGAGGCAGTGTGGAGAGACCCTGGTATGGAGGACCAGTCGTCTGTGTCGTAGCCCAAACGAGTAGGCGAGAACGACAGAGGAGGCAACGTGGGTGGGGCCTCCTTTGCCTTTCCTTTGTCGGTCAATGAGGCATTGGGCCCGTCTGGACAGGCGACATCAAATGGATCGGAAGGGCCGGATAGATTAGATAGAGAAAGAGACTCGGATGGGGGAGTGAGCATGGATGGGTGGGTCGAGGGGAGACTAGATGAAGTGGAGGGCTTTAATGGATCATCAGACGAGTCGATGTGCTTCATGAGGGAAAGCGGACAGATGAGACATGGACAGTGGGTCAACTGAACAAGCTTGAAAAAGACAACTCAGGGGCTTTGTCATGCCAACTCGACGACGACGAGCTCATTCATCACGAAGCAGCAAATGTTTAATATACGAACATCAGAGACCGTTACCAATAAGAATAGCTGCAACACATAAACCAAACAGGGCATAGGGCAGAAATCAAAGACGGGGACAATCAAGCAGCACCCGCTCTCGGGTTCTCCTTTGCCTTCTTCCAATTGGATGTCGCAAGCTTGAATCTGTGGAACCTATCAGCGTCCGACACATCCACACCATACCCACTTACCTCTCTTGATGAGGCATGTCTGGGTCAGACTCCTTCAGTCGTGCCATTTCAGACTGCATGAACTTGTTGAAGGCACTGAGCTTCTTCCGTCCTCCACCCCCGGCAGACGATTCTAAGAATAGGTTGCATCACGACCAGCAGAATGGTGACGAGTACAAAGCACACGCACTCGTTTTCTTTGGGGGCTTCTCTGCTGCCGTCTTGCCTTCTGCTGTACGTGGAGACATTGCTGGGTTCGATTCCAAGCGTAATCAACAGATGTTGTAGACTGGAAAAAAAAAAAGGTGAACCCTGGAGCGCACAGACCAGTAACAGGGGCGACGTCGGAACACGACGACCAACACAAAAAAGGATATCGACAAAAAGTGAGAAGCCAACACATGAACAAGAGGCTGAAACATACCTTTGAAACGTTCAAAGAGGACGAAGAAATAAATCAAGTGTGGTCGTCTGTGGAGGGGTGGAAAGGTTCATGTTGGCTTGCGTTGACCGGTCCTTATACAACCACTTTTGAGTTCAAGTTGACCGAATCTCGAGGACCCCAGACACACCTTATTACACCTAAAGCGAGCTGGTGCGATCAAACCCTGCGTATCCCAATGATAACGAGGCAACGTGGGTTCGCCTGACGCTGATAGTAGTCACATACGTCTTCGTCTGCCCAGCTCAGAGTCAGTCTGAGATTATCCCGCGTTGTGAAATATTTTCGCACAAGCTTGAATCGAGCCACCGTACCCGGGGTCCGCTTCTCAAACTTGAAGCATCCAGTTCGGTTGCATTCGGACGCAAAATCAAAACGTCCCTTCTGCTTCTCGTTTTGAATTCATGAACCTGGCGTAATGGGCGGTCTGTTCCTTTGAGGAGAACGAGATAAATCAGAATATCACACCGCAATTCCAGCATCTCAGGTACGACACGATACGCCATAACGCGCCCTCATATCGAGCCCACGACATCACGTTCCAGGTCCTCTTCTCCCTTCGTTGGCTACGCTCTTTATCAAGCTTGCACCGCTCACGATTCCGGTAGTAGCGATCAAGAATTTCCGACCTGCGGGAATGAACACCCATTTCTCTCGGATAACGTGCAACAATCTCTACCTTTGTTTTGCCGACTGACCCACCTCAGAGCTGCGATCTCGGTATACGTACACCCGCCAAGGAAAAATACGACCGTCGTAGTCGGTTGTTCATGAGAATCAACTGCAAAATACGTACGTGTTCAGACTATCGAGGTCAACAACCCAAAGATCCACACTCACGGAGCGAAGAGATGGACGGAGTAACCGGTCCTGTACCACTTGGCAGCTTCTGCACCATGTCAAAGGTTTTGCCTGGAATGGTAGATAGCACATCTTCAAAACCTTTCCAGCCTACGATAGGGTGCGCAAACAGTTTCTTGGAGGTTGAACTTTTCCCCTTTCCGTCCCGGTCATCCATGCTGGCCTTCTCCGCAGGATTGCTGATCACACCACTCTTTTGCGCGACACATTGGACTAGCCGAATGCTGATTGGCGCATAGCCCGAGTACACATAACTGATATCATTCTCGAGCTCTTCCAGAGCCTCCGGATTGTCATCGATCAGGAGACGCAATGATTTGCGCACCGTCGTAAACGGCAGCTTATTTGGCGCAGGTGTTGACGCAGGATGTGGGTTTTGCAGGAGCACGGAAAGGGGAGGTGCGGACAAGGAAAGCAAAAGGGGTAACAAATGATATCCGTAAGCCTTTGGAAAGACGTTGGCAACCAGAAAGAGAACGGAATATGAGGCCTTGCCTGGAGAAATTCTTTCTTTACGTTCTCCAGCGGGCGAGTCTTGATGCCGCCCGTGGTTATACTCGCCAGACAAAGAAGTCTAGCAACAGTTTGCATATCTGCACCCTGAGCAATCATCTCTTCGATGGTGTTGATCTGCGCTGTGGTCTCGTACGAAGCAAGAAGATCTTCACAAGCCAAGAATTCAAAAGTCAGCCATATGGATCGCTCCGATATGGCAAATCACATACTTTGCTGTATTTCCAGAGACTTGTTGAATAGTTCCGTACGTGTCTGCGGGACCAGCAACTCCGACAGACCAGTATCTGAGATATCATGAGCAATAGTGGCATAACGCCTGAAATTACCCACGTAGTCTCAAAGCCTCGTGTTCTGATTTCAGCCCACCAAGCTTACCAACAAAATCGCGGAGCTGCGCTACCGTCTTGGCCTGCAAGCGAGCCTGTGTAGTGTATGAAGCAGTGTTCGCCGTCTCGAAAGTAGTCAGCTCACTTTGTAGTCCTCGTCAATTCGGTGTGCGACACGATTTAGTCGTTTGCCAACGGAGGAGAAATTCAAATCCTGCAGTTCCGCAAACAAAGGGTCTGTTGCCGCAGATAAGACATGTTTCTTCGTCTTCTCATTTGTGACCGGTGTGATGGTTGCAGATTGTTGTGAGGTGCTCGGATTGGTCGAATCTGGCGCGGATGGTGGGCTCAAAAGGTTCAAAGGAAGTTCAACCTGAGCTAAGACGGTGTGAGAGGTTCACTTGAATACGAACAAGGACACTCACAATTCTTGACACCGATCAACTCATCAATGAGACCCTGGTATGTTAACTGAGTCAATAATGGGGTGATCATATCAACATGCCGATCCAAAATGATCAAAGAGTCGAACGGCGCCGGAGGATTCAGAGA
>JBBPRT010000386.1:0-12367 GCA_038093175.1 Boletus hoseneyae
ACACGACGGCATCATCCTTTGCAACGGCAATGTGTCGGAGTATACGGAGCTCCTCGCGGAAGGGTCTTCGCTCTGGCGCGTCGATCGCGGTTTGCATGGCGCGCAACGCGGTCCACATGCCATGCGTACGGATGTTCTCGTCAAGGTAGGACGAGTTGTCAAGCGCGATACGTTCGAGGCGTTTGAGCCCCGTAGCGAGCTCGTCGAGACGGGCGAGCCGCCCACCGCGCTCTTCTTCGACCTTGACCTTGACCTCGCGGATCCATCGACGTTGGAGCTCGATGCCCTGAGCAACGACTGCTTCTCTCAATCTATGCCAGGGTCAATTCCACGATCAAACCGAAAAAGGACGTCGGGATCGCTCACCGTTCGTTCATCAATTCCGTTTGTGCCTTGAGCTCAGTATCAAGCGTCTCGCGATACGCTTGAATGAGTTTCATCTTTTCCTCTGCAACGTATTTTTCATAGTCTTCTCTCTGCAATGCGAGCTTATCCTGTGACTCGAGCTCGAGCTCGAGTAGCTTCGTGCTGTACTCACGAGCCTGCTCGTCGAGTTTGGCTTCAAGCTCGTGCTTCTCGTCCTCCTTGATTTTGTCGAAGCGCGTGGCAAGCTCGGTAAGGTCACTCCTGGCAGTATCAAGGATGCCCTTGGCCTTTTCTGCTGCGGTAGGGTTCGCAGTCAGATATGACGCAAGGCCGTCGATAGTGCCTGCGAGATGCGAAATGACGGGCTCTGAGATGGCAATATCTGAGACGGCCGGAGCTATCAAGGGAAGCGCTTCGGGTTTAACTTCTGGCGCAGGTTTGGGTGGTTTGGGTCTCGAAAAGCCAGGTGGTGGTTCGAAACCGATGGGGAGAGGCACTGCATAAACATTCGCGTCTTCTGGTTTTTCTGACAAGACGAAAACCTCTACATTTGCAGTTGGGGAAGCAGATGGTGGCTCTGAGGGTTCCAGAAGGGGCTCTATCGGTTTCGCCAATGCAGCGTGTGCTTCTTTGATGAGATCATCCACCTCGTCGGCAAGTTGTGCAGCCTTGTGTTTGGCAAGTGCCATGGCTCTGGCGGTTTCCTCTGGCGAGAGCTGTTGCGTCGACTTTTCCATGGTGGTCTTGAGAGTAGCCGCGGTGGATTTGACGCGGGATTTGCTCTCCTGGAGGGACGACTTTTTGCTCTCACTGGCGACGTCAGGCTTGTCGGCCGCCTTGCCATCCGCATTCTCCGACACATGGCCAAACTGTCGTCGCACAAAGTCGTACACGGATTTGGCGGTGTCGACGGTCGTGACGACGACCTGCTGTACGGTGATGTCGTCCCAATGGTGCTGTTCGCCGTACTCGACGAGCACGTTGGCCAGGGGGACATGTTTGGTGAACAGGTCGTGGTACTGTTGGTTTTGGTAGGATACGAAGGTGCTGCCAATGTAAAACGTGCCGGTCGCGGTGATGGAGTAAAAGAGCAGTTTTTGGACGACGTTGTTGGCTTTCTTGGGTGTCGACGAGGCAGCAGACTCGGCCCCGGCAGTGGTGGTGGTACTTGCCAGACGCTGTGGTCAGGATGAGCAGGTGAAGCTGGTAGAGAGATATGATGGTGCTCACTGTCCTTGGGGCCTTTCGGACGAGTCCTTTGCCAGTGACGACGATGGAACGGTACATGGTCTGGTGCACGACAACGTTCCGAGTCTACCCAACCTCTATTCGGAAACGTCCGAAGTCTAATGTACTTACTTGGTTACTACTACGAGTACTTTTGATCAACGGACATGTCCACAAAGACACTCGGGAAGCGCAAGGCGAGGGACGAGGAGAAACACAGCTCTACCCTCTTCGTGTCCAACTTGCCCTACGACGCGACATCCACCGATCTTCAGACCACTTTCTCCGATCTCGCTCCAGTACGCTCTGCATTCGTCGTCCTCGAGCATGGCACCGGCGTATCAAAGGGCGTTGGGTACGTCTCATTTTCAATAAAGGAAGATGCGCAGACGGCATTCGAGTCAATCACTGCCAACGGCATCGCTCTCAACGGGAGAAGTCTGCGAGTGCAGTGGGCTGAGAGCAAAGTAGTGTCATATCGCACTTTTACTCCCTTTCCATTCCTCACTGCTTCTCCAGCCGAAAAACAAGACAAAGGACCAGCCGAGACCGGAGAGCGTGAAGGAAGAAAAGAAGACTGGACTAAGGGTATCAGTACAAAAGACCAACGATCCTCTCGCTATTCGGACGGTTGTCGTGGCTGGCTTGCCACCTTCGATCAACCAAAATACATTGTGGAAAAAGCTCCGCAAATTTCAAGGTGCAGAAAGCGTCGAGTGGCCAGCAATAACTATTGGGGGCGAGGATCCGTCAACGGGTATCTTTCTCTTTCCCTTGATCGTCTCGGGGACACTTACCCGCCGAGTCCAGCACATGTATTGTTCTCATCATCTAGCCTTGCACAAGACGCCGTCGGTAAACTCCACGCTCACGTTTTTAAAGGCAGCTTGCTCTCTGTCACGCTCAAGAAGCGACTTGACAATCTTGCCAAAACCACCATTAAAAGTACGTATCGTTTATTCATGCTCGCGATTCGTAGTTCATCTCATCATCAATAGAAACTACTTCGGAAACCACGCCCAGCCGAGCGAGTCGCCTGATCGTCCGAAACCTTCCCTTTGACATCACCGAACAGGATTTACGGGCCATCTTTCTCCAGTACGGCCCCATCCACTCGATCCATATCCCTCTAGCACAAGTCCATGACGACGACGCGGAAACAACCAACAATCCCAAAACATCTCGTTCAAAGGGGTTTGCGTTCGTTTGGATGTTGAGCAAAAAGGATGCCGAGTCCGCGTTGGAAAAGTGCAATGGAATGAAAGTCGTGGCTGGGATGGCCAATGATATTGTATCAGACAAGCAAAAAAGAAAGAAGCAGCGTCGGGAGGAAAAGAAACGTCAGGATATCAAAACGGAAGATGGGGAGACGGCAGAGGAGCATAGAGAAGTCGAAAATGGGGGTAAGGAGCGGGTGATCGCGGTCGACTGGGCACTTAGTAAGGAGAGATGGGAGAAAGAAAAGGAGAAGCTCGAAGAGATGGAAGACAACGTGGAAATGGATGACGCGGAGAGTGATGCAACCGCAGATAGTGAATCTGACGGCGAACACGAACAACTGGGATTCCATGAAGAGGGCTCCGAGGACGAGGATGGCGAGAACGACGATGACGACGGCGAGGACGAGCACCTTGAGCATGACAGCGACGACGAATCACCTAAAAAACCACAATTACCTCACACCGATACTGGAAACACCCTCTTTATTCGCAATATTCCATTTACTGCTACCGAGGATGAAATACGAACGTTGTACGTTTTCTCCTCTTTTCTCATGTGCCCTCCTTGAACATGGTGCAGATTCCGTGCCTTTGGCCCACTTCGATATGTCCGCCTCGCGGTCGATCCCGAAACCGAGCGTCCCAGGGGGACCGGATTCGCTTGCTTTTGGAATAAGGAAGACGCCGACAAAGCTATCAAGCAGAGCGAAATTTTGCGTGCAGAGACTATGGGCACCCAGACGCAGGTAACCACACATTTCATATTCTAAATGGATCGAATTAACATACTGCAGCCTCCCAAGAACCCATTTTCCCTCCCCTCTCTGCTCACCCCTGATCCGTCAGCTAGTGCGGCCAAAAATTTGGTACTACACGGCCGAACGCTGGATGTCGTTCGGGCCGTCACGCGTGAACAAGCCGCAAAACTCAAAGAAGATGGCGAAAAGAGTCGAAAAAAAGCCGACAAGCGGAATCTTTACCTGTTGCGCGAAGGAGGTCCGTCGTTCCCTCGCCTTTCCGACCGACCGATTCTGACGAGACAATCACAACGCCAGTCATCTTGCCCAACAGCCCTGCCGCCGAGACGATCCCCCAGGTCGAGCTCGAGAAGCGCACGAATTCGTTTAATGGGCGCCGAACGCTGCTCCGTAGCAATCCCTCTCTTTATGTTTCCAAAACACGGCTCAGCATACGTCAAATACCGCTCTTCGTCACCGAGCGCGTGCTCAAGCGACTCGCGATGCACAGCGTTCGCGAGTTCAACGCGGAAGTCAAAAAGGGTACCCGGGAAGATCTCAGCCCCGATGAACTTGCCGAGCCTGCCGCAGCGGACGACCAAAACAGCAAGGAAGTGATCAAGGAGGAGGACATCAAATCGAAGAAACACAAGGCCAAGGCAGGGCGTCTTACGAGCGTCAAGCAAGCAAAGATTGTGCGTCAGTCCGACCGTGTCGACGCTGTCACTGATAAAGGCCGGAGTCGCGGCTATGGCTTCCTTGAAATGCACACGCATGCTGATGCGCTGCGCGTACTGCGATGGGCCAACAACAACGCCAACGTGGGTGTCCTCTTCGATAAATGGTCGAAGGAGGAGCTCGCGGATCTCGTCAAGCAGGAAAAGGTCAAGGAGAGCCCGGATGAGGCGAGGATAAAGCGGATAAAGGACGAGATGGAGCGCCCGTCAAAACCCGCCAAGGGAGCGCTTATCGTGGAGTTTTCGATCGAAAATATCCAAGTGGTGCAGCGTAGAACGGCTCAGAAAGAGAAACGGGTGCGTCGCTCTCTTTTTCTCGGCCTTGACACATGCATATATGATAATGCAGTCCCAATCACATCAAGTGCGTAGACCCGGTCCGAGTAGTACAGAAGAGCCACCGTCCAAGAAACGGCGCGTGTCGTCTGACCAAAACAAACCTGTCAAGACCAAGACCGTCAAGGAAGAGTCTGTGAAACCGGGGAAGACCATCAATTCGGTGATTGGCCGGAAAAGACGGGCACGCAAGGTTGGTAGGAGCGCTCGGTAGACGTACACAATCCTACGGTTTTCAATTGTACCAAATGTACCCAGTGCTAGGCCCGACGCGTAACTCGTCTATACCCATGACTACGGGGTCCATGCCACCAGACCCGGCCAGCCGGCTGGAATGACGCATTTTCGATACCTAGTCTGCAACTAAGACGATTGTGGCCAACTGATCGCAGGTTCGTCTACGGTGCACAATAGCATCGAAACCCGTCCTGTCGATCTGCATCCAGACAGTGCAAAGGGGTACACTTTTGAAACAGCTGGATCTCAATGGGAGGATCCCTGCGCTTCGAGCCCTCGGTCTCACTAGCTTACGCTGCGCTGGCGCCGCCTTTCCGGGTCGAACCCATGGTGCACATACAGAACCTGGGAAGTTTCCGACATAGCCCCCGACCCTGTGTCTTCCCGAGGAGAGAAGTTGAGCGAGGAGTGTCACGGTGCTCGCTCGGCTGTATCCTTTGTCCATGTAGTTCTCATTGCCACACGTAAGATCAGCATTTGGGGCGAACTACAAAACACATACATCAGTACCGTGGATGAGCCCCGAGCGGCGACGATGAAACCGCGTACCAATGTACCATCAACAACGCGTACACATACGCGAACACGCTCAGTAACTGACGCCCTATCCCAAGCGACACCAAAAACGCAATGCCAGAGAGCGTATAGGGAAGCACGGATTCAACAACTAGCGCGACGATTGCGAAATACGGTGATGCGTACTCGTGCCCGAGATGTCTCTCGATCATCCTGCCATAGTACCACACCATGCGACAACAAATCGTGCATGACAGCATCGCATTCAAGAATACAGAGACACTGTAGTAAACCAGACAGAGTTTAGCAGCGTTATCGCGGAAGAAAACCTCCCCGGAAACACTCGTGGCGCAGCCGGTTAGAATACCCAAAACTGGTTTCATCAGCCTGTTCATCGTGCACCAGAGAGAAGAATAACTCGCACCAAGGGTTCCGCCCCACAGAATCGCAGGCACTATGACGACATGATAGCTGTTCCATACCATCTTACATCGGTAGATCTGGAACCACAAGGATGACTACTGGCTACCTCGAGCGTATTGTCCTACCATCGGGGCATCTGTCATGAGTTGAAGAACGATGAGTGCCATCGTTACAAAATCCATGTACTAAACTGAAATGTTCGCTGGCCAGAATGTATTTGGACCACCTGGAAAATATACGTCCACCAACCATATTTTCTCGTCAAGTATCGGCTGCGCGGATACCCGGATTGTGGTTATCAACATCAACATACTGCTGAAGATCGCGTAAAACACGTCTGATTTCGTGCGCTCTCCATCGTGGGCCAGCAAGGCGTGCATTGTCCCGAAATACAGCACCAGCTCAACGCCTGGGCAGGTTGGTAAGCCCAAACGAATGTCCGATTGCATGAGTGACTGAACTTGCCATACAGAATGTCCTGCAGGTTTATCCCTGCGCAGATCGAGTTCTGGAATAGTTCTCCACCTGAGATGACGTGCATCGTCCACCTGGAGATATATCAGAATCATAGTCGATCTCATATCGCACATCCTCAGCTCCCTGGGCGCAATCTGGTTACCTGAATCGTGTTTTCGTTATGAGACCCCGAATACATATTGCGGCATTGTGCATCGTGTCTCTCAATGATGTAGGCGGCACCACAAGGAGGCAGGAAGATCAGTCGAATGACTCGGGAGCCAGGGTGAGTCGGACATTGACGCTACCTTGATGTTGGGAGAGGATTGACAGTATTGAGCGATCAGAAGCGTCACGTGCGCTTTTTTTGTTCGATAATCTGATGACATCGCGAATGGATGTGCACCACACAGGGTGATACAGCATATTCAACGGACCTACCTCGCTACGATGCGGCCGAACCCTTTATCATAATGGACATTGGCATGCATCTTGCTGTCAATCAAAAGGCAAAATAGTACCCTGCCTCGACGAGGGTGGTATGCAACTGTTATATCTCCGCGAGCTGAGTGAAGGAGTGACCAATGCTACAAGGGGGTCGCCCGCCAGGAACAGACCATGAGATCATTTTTGAATTGTTACTGGGGGTGTAGCTTGAACGACTCGGCAATGACCGAGGCAGACGTCTGTGTATGTTTCCCGGGAGGATAAGCTGAGGTCTGGAGAACAAAAGTAGTATTAGTAACACCATAGTAAGTAGAAGGTTATAATGGGATTGCTTTCGGACCTCTGAAGTCCACCGTATGGATGGCAGGAGAGCACATGCTCATGAACCATTACTAAGGCTCTGGTTGGCTCGGTTCTCCCCCGCGCTTTGACGCGGAGGAACTCCAGCAACTTGATCGCCGGGCTGTGCCGGACATATTAGCCATCAGCATCCGGGCAACAGCACGGAACAACTTTTGAATTTACACACGATCTCCATCAGGTCACCTTCTGACGCGTTCTCAGCCTGGCGCAATAATCCCTACCCAAGGCGCACCGCCAGGGTTAACGATGGTGGTGGTGCCTCTTCCGCAAACGTCGTCTCCAAAATGATACAAGCTATGTCCTCCTGACGTAGCCAAGACACCACCCAGGCAGTGCACGAACGGAACACGAGTACTCGACTGCATAAAGGATCTCTCATGTCACTCACGCCAGCGGATTGTGGAAGTGCGCCAAGGACAATCCCTTTGACATGGACCGGAACCAATTGGCCGTGGCCCAAGAGCCGCCGAGTCCGCCGACGATTTTGCCGATGCGAAGAGGGGTCGCATGTCAGCTACATAATCTACCGACCCACTTCAACACCGTTCTCTAAGAAGAATCGGATGACTCACCCGTTCAATGGCATATTTGGCCTCTCCGTAACCCGCTCCGATAGCAACCGATAGTCGAGTTGGGACACAGTGTAAGGATAGTGATTGGCTGGTAGATTGGCGCTCGAGCTCCCAAAGGGAGTGGTGTTGCAACAGTGGATGGGGATGAGACACCCATGTGTGGAACGCTGGAGGTTGGGCTGGACGGGGGTAGAACACCCGTACGAGGGGAGGTCAGCACACCGGAGACACCCGTATGAGGTCCTTTGAATGCTAGTGCAGAAACAGCAAAATAACTAGAGACTAACCACAGATAAATTGTTGTGACAACTGTACCCGTGCATCAAGTTCAAGCATTTTTGAGTAGCAAGGTTCCGCCGATCAGAGCAGCAACCAGGCTCGGATGTTGTCATCTCCCGCTTATTAGTCAGGGCGTCTGGCCCATCTGCCAGCGGACTTCACTGTCCTCATATTTTCCAGACTTCTCACGTCTCACGTCCGGAACCTGTATGATAGGAAGAACGTAGAGCCCCCATTCAGTCATGAACGACGAACAACCGAAACCAACCGAACGAATCCACTCTTGTCTCTTTTATCGCCCTCTCTTTCGATGAGTCACGACACGTTGAGGAGAACCTGTCGCTCTTTTCATTGAAGACGACGTTGAGAGCAAGACGCGTCGGCACTGATCGAGGCAACAATCAATTTCTAATACTAGACAGCTGTGCCGCCACTGTCTTCACGCCGCTAACCGATTCAGAAACTGCTTGAGAGTCAATACGGCAAGCACTCGCGATCAATGACTTGTCGTTGACATATGAACCTGACGCGAGCCCTTTGGATGCCATTCAGGTCTCAGGCTCGGCTAATGGATAAGTATCTATAACTCGGAACCCCAAATCAGTTCCTTCGGTGCATGCCCTGCAAAAAAGGCTGCTTCCCTCTGAGAGGCCATGTCATGCAGTTCAAGTAACTCTCCCTCTACGTTTTCCGCCGACTCGTACTATGTAGGAATTAATCTGGAGAATATCTTATATGGTGCGTTTGGTGACGATGGGTGTCATCGCAATCTAACCGGTTTGTGAGCCAGGCATCGAAATGGCCCTTTATTTTCAGACCATGCAAATCTTCCTGGGTCGTAGAAAACAACGTCAGAGGCTCGACATAGTTTTCGCTGTCTTCAGCACCGTCATGTTCCTCTCGGTTACCATTTCTGTGGCCGCATATGCGTTCATAGGTCAAGGGATATGGTTGACCCATCGAAACTATCCGGGTGGGGAGAATATTTACGTATATGGGCCTTCAACAAATTCATACTCTCTGCTGGGGGCGCTGGGGGGATTCATTGTACAGCAGATGACAGATGGCCTCATGGTAAGTCAGATTCAGAGCATGTAAATGGATGTGAACCTTACCTGCATCTTCTAGATTTACCGTTCTCGGATCATGTGCGGCAGTCATGTTGCCATCATTATACCTTACATTCTATGGCTAGCCACTTTCGGTGAGCATCATTCCTTAATTATTCATAACCTTCGTTTCACCCCATGCCAATTTAGCTTTGGGAATAACACTCTGTTGGACCTCCGTTGTACCTGGGCACAATCCTTCCGTCGGCCTTGAAGCTCGAGTCGCGATAGCATATTTCACCGTTTCTGTGATCCTGAACGTGATGCTGACCTGCATGATGTGTTATCGAATGTTGTCTCATGGGAAGAAAGTAAAGGAATGCCTCGGGGCCGAATTCGCGTCTCCGTATTTCAGCATCGTGAGGTTGCTTGTCGAATCAGCGCTACCACTTGCAGTCTCTGGCATCGCGTTTCTGGTAGTGTTTGCGGTACTGAGTCCGATGGATATCACATTCTCGCGCGTGTACATATTAATGACGGTACGTCCTGCTATAGCTTTATGGGTCTTCAGGTGTTGAACGGGTTCGTTAGTGTGTGTCGCCACAGATGTTGATCTTGCGTTTCGCGAAGGGAAAGGTATGGGACAAAGACTCGTTCAAGTCGCCGGATTCGGTGATCGCATTCTCTCCCGGCGGTTCATCGCGTCCAACCTTTTTTAATCAGGGCAGACCTGGTGCATCCGGAGACATTGAACTTGGGACGGTCGGTGTGTCAAGGACAAGAGGGTTCGCATCCCCCCTTGATTGATTGATTACATGTAGGATTTTGACCATAATCTTTTTTTGTCACGTCTCTTTAGTATAGTCGGATCTCTTGCACCCCACACGTATAGGATCTCCCGATTCAGTATCGTGTAGATTTTTATATCAGTAGCTTGTATTTCTCACACAATTAAGTTGATAACCCAATGATCGTGTGGTCCGTAGATCAATAAGGGATGCTAGTATATATCTCATTTCATTCATTCAAGACGCTCGTGGTCACTATGTGGTAAAGGCTAGTTGCGTTTTCGCGCCCTTCACTCACCCTCACACAGAGTCCCCTCTTGCCTCGCCTTCTCATCGGCTGTCACCCAAACAACAGTTGACCGGCGAGGTTGCTCCGAGTCCCAAACGAGGTCGCTTTCGAGATGAATTTGGCAACTTCGCGGTTCTCACCGTGCAGTGGCTGCTTGCTTTCTTGGTCTAGGTATGGATTTACCTCCTTGCAGGGTCGAAGAGTCGACGGGCGCTTCCTGTGCTACTGGCGTTGCGACAATGCCCCGGGACTGACGTCCAGCCCCTGCGCCGTGTGTGGAAAAGAGGAAGTACAAGAGTTCCGCCTCCGCTGCCCGGAACGCCGCCATCTGTGTCAATGGGCATGGACATGAGCCTGCGAAGAGGGTGGATGCGGTGACGCATCGAGGTCGAGGAAGGAACTCGAGTGGCAGGTTGAAATACGCTGTGTGACCTGCCAGAATCACGCATCATGATGCTGACAATCATTGGGTCATCAACTTAGTTGTGTGAGAAATACAAGCTACTGATATAATATCTACACAATACTGATTCGGGAGATCCTATAGTACGTGTGAGGTGCAAAAGATTCGACTATACTAAAGAGACATGACAAAAAAAAGATTATGGTCAAAATTCTACATGTAATCAATCAATCAAGGGGGATGCGAACCCTCTTGTCCTTGACACACCGACCGTCCCAAGTTCAATGTCTCCGGATGCACCAGGTCTGCCCTGATTAAAAAAGGTTGGACGCGATGAACCACCGGGAGAGAATGCAATCACCGAATCCGGCGACTTGAACGAGTCTTTACCCCATACCTTTCCCTTCGCGAAACGCAAGATCAACATCTGTGGCGACACACACTAACGAACCCGTTCAACACCTGAAGACCCATAAAGCCACAGCAGGACGTACCGTCATTAATATGTACACGCGCGAGAATGTGACATCCATCGGACTGAATACGGCAAACACTGCCAGATACGCGATGCCGGAGAGCGCAAGTGGTAGCGCTGATTCGACAAGCAGCCTCACGATGCTGAAATACGGAGATGCGAATTCAGCTCCGAGGCATTCCTTTACTTTCTTCCCATGAGACAACATTCGATAACACGTCATGCAGGTCAGAATCACGTTCAGGATCACAGCAATTGTGAAATATGCTATCGCGAGTCGAGCTTCAAGCCCAGTGAAAGGATTATGCCCAGGTGTAACAGAGACCCAACAAATTGATGTTCCCAAAGCTAGATTGGCACGGGGTGAAATGAAGGTTATGAATAATTAAGGAATGATGCTCACTGAAAGTGGTTAGCCACAGAATGCAAGGTATAATGATGGCAACATAACTGCTGCACATGATCCGAGAACGGTAAATCTAGAAGGTGCGGGTAAGGATCCTATTCAGTTCCATGCTCTGAAATCTGGGACTTACCATGAGACCATCTGTCATCTGCTGTACAATGAATCCCCCCAGCGTCCCCAGCAGAGAGTATGAATTTGTTGAAGGCCCGTATACGTAAATATTCTCCCCACCCGGATAGTTTCGATGGGTCAACCATATCCCTTGACCTATGAGCGCATTTGCGGCCACAAAAATGGTAACCGAGAGGAACATGACGGTGCTGAAGACAGCGAAAACTATGTCGAGCCTCTGACGTTGTTTTCTACGACCCAGGAAGATTTGCATGGTCTGAAAATAAAGGGCCATTTCAATGCCTGGCTCACAAACCGGTTAGATTGCGATGACACCCATCGTCACCAAACGCACCATATAAGATATTCTCCAGGTTAATTCCTACATAGTACGAGTCGGCGGAAAACGTTGAAGGAGAGTTACTTGAACTGCATGACATGGCCTCTCAGAGGGAAGCAGCCTTTTTTGCAGGGCATGCACCGAAGGAACTGATTTGGGGTTCCGAGTTATAGATACTTATCCATTAGCCGAGCCTGAATGTCAATGGCATTCAAGTCCGCGCTCGCGTCAGGTTCATATGTCAACGACAAGTCAATGATCGCGAGTGCTTGCAGTTTTGGCTCCCAAGCAGTATCTGAATCGGTTAGCGGCGTGGAGACACCCTGCCAGTTACAGTGGCGGCACAGCTGTCTAGTATTAGAAATTGATTGTTGCCTCGATCAGTGCAGACGTGGCGTGCGTGGTTCGGGCAAGTCACACAGTGTATTTCTTGCCAGTGAGCTCCTTCCTCGACCTCGATGCATCACTGCATCCACCCTCTTTGTGGGCTCATGTCCATGCCCATTGACACAGGTGGGGGCGTTCCGGGCAGCAGAGGCGGAACTCTTGCACTTCCTCTTTCCACACACGGCGCAGGGGCTGCCATCAGT